>CM051028.1:56453328-56643328 GCA_027627225.1 Congeria kusceri | reverse complement strand
AATACGCAAAAGCACGACATTTGCCAGGATCTGTCACCAGTAGAATCTGTAAGGCCGAAAATAAAATATTGTTTGTTTCCCCTCCCGCGACCCATGCTAATAAAGGGTGGGTCGGTAGGTTGGAAAAATATTTAATTTTTATACACAATAAGTCATTTTCATTCATGCTTTCCTTATGTTCGAAATGTTACGTTATAGTATAAATTCTTAATAGTTTCGTTGTAGTAGATTAATAACGTTCTGCTTATTTACGTAATACTGTGTTCTAATTACCTTACAATCATTTATCAAAATTGAAAAAAAAAAAACATACGTTAAAAACAAGAGCGTTAATAATAAAAACCTGTTTAAACTAAGGAGTAATAGCGTGACGTTGCAATTTGCTGAGCATACAAAACAGAACGCTGTTAGCAACAGCCATAGAAACGGTGACTGTCAAACTGCGGCTAGCAGTTTGTAGCTGAAAAGCGTGTTACACGCTTTGCACGTGGATAGTGTTTAAAAGCATCAATCTGTAATACTGGATCTGAACAACGCAAATGCTAGAGCATAAATGAATTAGCATTCTATGGAAATAAAAACAAATAGGACTTTGTTCATTAATAAAAAGAAAGCAACAGAACATTTTTGATAAATTGAAAAAAAGAGTAAAGGCGCTGAAGTTTATTTACTTTCATTTTTGACAAGGACTTTAGTTCCGCTAATTTTCATTCAAATGTTGCCTCAGCCAAAGTTTTTGCATAATTCTAATCCGTGTGTAGTGATGAGTTTGAATAACACTTTTGTTAATTATTACTAGATCTAGTAATTGTATTTTTTTTTAACAAAATAAGACGTTTGACCCGATCAGTTTGTCGAGTTACATGACGTCGTAATTCATATTCTTAGTAAACGGTTCCTTTCACCAAAATTATGATATTTATTTATAATTATGTATTAATTTACTATTTTAATTTGTAGTAATTTATTACAAACGTGGCTGTTAAAAACGTGCATATCTATAACAAAACACATACTTACGCAAATGTGTTACAAATGACTTGCACCTTTACCAAATAAAATTAGCATGAGGGCGTGATAAACTTTCTAATGACAACGCTCATTTGCATGTTGGAAATTTTATGCGTTCTCATTGGCTGACTGTTTGGCTCTTGTTAAGCTGACTCCTCCTGCGTCAAGATTTTATCGATAATGGACACTTGGTGCATAAAGGCGAGTTTGTTAATTGCTCGTGGGCATTCTTTCTCTTTAAAAAAACATGCATATGCAAATGGTTGCGCCCTAGAATCTGACAGTGAATGTTATGACGTCCTTTTTGTAAAAGCATGCGTCAAAATACGCCGAATTACCCGTTACCGAGAACTGTCCGTTTAAAGTCATTTTATAAGCGTCTTTTGAAAGTAAGATTTGTACACACTATTTGATTCTTTTTAAGGAAACGCACCCCGCATTCTCAGACACAAATATAATAAAATATTGTTTTCTTTGGTCTATAAATTTTTTGGGGTCGCGGCGATTTTGCTGGGTCAGTCGCGGTAGGGGAAACAAACACTATTTTATTTTAGGCCTAACAATTATGTACAGTAAAAACGGAAATTTAAATTGAACTCACCACAATGAGATATTTGTCAGGATTTCTTGGAAGAAGAACATATGACTGATTGCATCAAAATATAGTAAAAACTGACAGTCAAATTGAACAGTTGACATTTAACTATTGATTTACGTGTTAAAGATTTTTAACCTCGAAAATGTTTTCATTCAATGTTCAGCCAGCATTTGATACACACAAGTTCATTGACATTATTAATCTAACATTGTGAACATACATGCAGTTTATGCATATTTTAATAATTCCACATCTACTTCATCCGATGTATGTAGATGTAGTTTGGGCACTAATTAAACTTGGAAGCTTCAAAACAAACATGAGTTACAAAACAATTGCCACTTCGATAAATAAAACCACAATGTACTCACCTGGAGAGAATTTAATATCCGCAATTTCTTCCTTCCGATGATGCATGGTTACAACATCTGTCATAGTGTCAGAGTTTACAACTGTGAAACTGCCTGTAAGATAAAGTACCGGTAAGTACTTTCTTTGGCTACGGAAGCTTTTAGAAATACAATTTGATTTTTGCAAGTACAAGAAATGAATTACACACAGAATAATGAAACATCAAGTAATAAATATAAATAATATTAAAACTTGTGTTTTATAAAACATGATAGCCAAACCAGCACCTAAGATTACAGACGTTTTTTCCATTTATTTTCTTGTTATGAACCACAATTTCATTTACCGGTGGCCTTAATATTTCAAACTGTGGCCAAAATTAACCAGTGTTTGGTATTCGGGTACAAGTTACACTGCGCTCTCGTATGGTATGAAGCCACTGAGGGTGTATATCCCATACACCTTCAGTTACTAACAGTGTAACGAATATATCGCACCGACTACCTTTCAAGGGATTCTTTTAATTGATATCACTTGAAAATTAAAAAAAGAAAAATCTCATTAGACTGCATCATTAGACTTCTATGGGGTATTGAAAAATAACCAAGGTGTATGGAAAATACCACATGGTTATGTGCACGCTGTTAGCCAATTGGATCGCATCATTTATGTAGGTGAGATAGTTATATATGTAGCACCTCCTATTACACATACTCCTTTGGTGTGAATGTTATAACAACAAATATGTTTTTTAAATACATACTATCATTCTTTTAATGCAGTTTTGTCAATGACATTTTAATACATATGCATAGCCGACCAAAGAAATATATCGGAATAAATAATTTGTACATATATTTGTGTTTCACATATGCATCAGCATTAAATTTTATGGAAGATTTTATTCAGATGTTTAGGATGGGGCCAAAATATTTGGAAAGGGGAGTACAAAATCCAGGTGTAAAGTCAACTTCTGTTGAAAACTGTCGGATTTAAATGAACAATTACCCAGAGGAGTCATCAATATGATGCTCCTTGCTATATAAGGCAAAAGAAAACCTTGATAAATAAGAACGGTGGAAAAACTGTACCATCTCTAAGTCCAATGGCTAAGAACTTCCCATCTTGAGAGAAATCCACGCATCTGGCACCTTGTTTGAGCAGCTTGAAGTTGACCAGCTTGTGGCCGTCTGACAGGTCCCAAACCCTCAAGGTCTTGTCGTCGCTGACGGTGACACAGAAATCTTTGGTCGGGTGAACTGTTAATCCCCATACTTCACCTTCTAAGTGGCCCTGTAGTTAAAGGGAACAAACATTTTAGTTGCTAATGAACAATAACTGAACTGACCGTGTTACGGTTAAATGGCTAAAAGCAAAATCAGAATGCATAGAATTTGTTTGCTTGCAATACGTCAGAATGTGCGAAGAAAGAAATACAACGATGCTATGAACAACTTATGAAAGTTTGATTACAGTCGACGCCCTACGTCTCAAACACACTTGTTTAGAATTTCGTGTTGGCTTGAGGTTACTTTGAGGGACCTATATTTTATAGCTATATATAAATATGGTCTTTTGGCTTCAATTTGCAAGGGTCAAATATTTTTAACAGCTCAAAATGTTTGTCACGGTCCTAGTTAAGAGTTTTTTCACATTTAATTGTTTGTTTGTCTCAAACACCCTTGGGTTGCATCGAGTTAATAGATTAGATGTACCGTCAAGTGTTTAGAGAATGCAATAATTGATTTCACAGCTTCCAAAAAGTTAAAATAAACAACATTAATAAAATAAATGTTTAATATATGTTCATTACCATTATATCTATCCATCCTTACAAGACCACATTGTTGAACTCCGTTAAGCTTGAAATCTTGATGGCTCAAAGTTTCCTTGCCAGTACCCAACACTTCTAGCCATTGGGAGTCAACTGTTTCTATCATACATATCCATACCAAAAACAAATGTTGAGTGTCGTGGGAAAACCGGTCTTAATGCATGTTAATAAAGTGTCGTCCTCGATCAACCTGTGCAGTCTGCACAGGCTGATCCAGGACGGCACTTTCCGCCTAAAGTGGATTTATGGTTAGAAGAGACTTCCTTGAAACTGAAAATACCATAAAAGCGGAAAGTGCCGTCCCGGATTAGCCTGTGCAGACTGCACAGGCTAACCCAGGATGACACTTGACACACATGCATTAAGCCCGGTTTTCCCACGATGCGCCTCAAATTAAATTTGATACATAGCAGTAGATTTTACAAACTCCTATCCAATGATTTACCTGTGTAAGCAGAGTTATAGGCCCAGCCTTATCAACCTCGAGTATCTCACTGTTCTTCGTGCCCACCAGTATCTTGCCGTGACCCAATACAATTGCTCGCACGGCGGGCGAGTCACACAGGAGCATACCCCGGGACTGGGGCGAGAGTGCCTCTTGTTTGATTGCGTATGTTTTCAGGCACCGTTCAAACTGGTCATCCCACAGTCCAATTATGCCATCCTTCCCTCCAGTCACAAAGCCCTGAAGGAAAATGAAGCACTGAACTGAAGAAAGTTCAAGAATGTACAGAGTTATATTGGCCTCTAAAAAAATTATTACATGACATAAAATGAAAATTTCCTGTGCACTAGAAGTCAGTTTTGAAGATTACTAAAAAAAGTACTTATTTTTCCCTGGAAAAGGAATCAAAAGTGTCTCATTAAACCTCTTGTGCTGTTAAAACATAAATTCTGCAAAAAACACCATCTCAATGAGTATCCAATGTTTTATGATACAACTTTTTTATTTGCTTATTATAACAAATTATCTGAGGAACATACATTTACATTTCCAAGAATTATAAATAGTTTTATTGTTCAGGCATTAAGACGAAGTAATTTGCTGATGAAAATACAGAAACATTAAACAGTTCTTAGTACTATTCCCAGATTATGAAATTAAAGCCGCACAAAAGGTCAAAGTGGCCAGATTCTAACATACAATGAAACGGTTATCTTATTGTCTGTCTTAGCTTGTGTTTACGTTGGTATATAACCTACGTCAGGAACATTTGGTTTGCTAGAAAATGTTTATTGCAAAAACACTTATCCTCGAAGTAAAACTGTTTATGAACACTAGCTTTGTTTACTGCCAAATATCGAGCCGACGTGGATTAAATCTGACTATTCACCATTAACATTCGGCGAGCTGCATATAGGATATTCTACACAAAACACGAGGAACATCGGCTAGTTTCGTAGTGTTGAAAATGTAAACACCAAACTGAAATTCAAGCTCTTCAAATAACATTTATTTTATGAAAATATGTAAAAGTTTCTAGCTCACAATGCATTATTTTATGTGTTTGTTATCTCAAAATTAAACTTTAAATGTTTAGTTTAACCTGTAACACCTTGTTAGTGCCTTTAAAGCACAACAAAATAAGCCATGAATAAATTAATAAGACACACGCACCTTGTCCAAAGAATGCATAGCGAACAACGGTCCCTCGTGTGCCTTTACAGTCTTCTGTAGTGCAGTTCCCACCCACACAAACACGTTACCATCGCTACCACCCGAGAAGATCACATTGTCCGTCTTCCCGAAGGCCAGACAGAGCATGTCGCAGTTCTTGGCCACCTTGCCGAATGTTCCACGACTGGAGGTGAAACCTCCGCCTTTAGCAGAGGGATGTAGAGTTGAATAATTGTAATATATCAGTCTTATCCAGTAAGGTATATATGAGGGGCGTCATGGGAAAACCGGTCTTAATGCACGTGTGTAAAGTGTCATCCCGGATTAGCCTGTGCAGTCCGAACAGGCTAATCCGGGACAGCACTTTCCGCTTCTATGGTATTTTCTGTTTCAAGTAAGTCTCTTCTAAACATAAATTCACTGTAGGCGGAAAGTGCCGTCCTGGATTAGCCTGTGCGGACTGCACAAGCTAATCCGGGACGACACTTAACGCACATGCATTAAGACTGGTTTTCTCACGAAACGCCACATATATAAATGTATTACATTGTTATAAACATATAAGCTGACTGAGTGAGGTACATTGTATGTAAGTTAATTTATTACATATACATATGATGCCTACTGATGAACACATAACTTGTGTGAAATGTCAAATGTCATTAAAAATAATGTATTTGTGTATTACTAAACTCATAATTTTTTATTGAAGGTTCTTTTTACCATTTTTATCATGTTTAATCATATCTATTATTAAAATATTAATTACATGTAAGCATAAGAAAGACATAGTATGATTGTTCCCACAACATTTTTTATAAATAGGGGTTCACCAAACCCCTATTGACCCCTTCCATATGGAATTATAAGTAAATCTGAATTGTAAAGGGTTTTTCATAAAAATTTGTAGTTTCATAGCTCAAACTGGGGGTATCACACCCCCACACAAGAGATGTTTGTAGAAGATGTATGCCCCCCAACTTGCAGCCAAGTTGTGAATATGTGCAATTGTTAAGAATTTTTTTTAATATGCAATCCCAAGCAAGGTCTTGATATATGGTATCTATGTATGAAGTTTCATTAAATATCTCGATGTGTTCTCAAGTTATTGAGCAGAAACCGTTTTTCTATTTTTAGTAATAGTGACCTTGACCCCACCCACCCCATATGAAATCCCAAGAGAGGTCTCAATATAAGGTATCTATGCATGAAGTTTCATTAAAATATCTTGATGCGTTCTCAAGTTATTAAGCGGAAACCATTTTCTATTTTTAGTAACTGTCACCTTGACCTCGACCACACCCACCCCATATGCAAACTCAAGCAAGGCTTTGATATAAGGTATATATGTATGAAGTTTCATTAAAATATCTCGATGTGTTCTCAAGTTATTGAGCAGAACCGTTTTTCTATTTTTAGTTATGGTAACCTTGATCTTGACCCCACCCACCCCATATGCAATCTCAAGCGAGGTCTCGATATATGGTATTTACATATGAAGTTTCATTAAAATATCTTTATGGATTCTAAAGTTATTGAGCGGAAACTGTTTTTCTATTTTTAGTAATGGTGACCTTGACCCCACCCACCCCAAATGCAATCCTAAGCGAGGTCTCGATATAAGGTATATATGTATGAAGTTTTATTAAAATATCTCGATTCGTTCTCAAGTTATTGAGCGGAAACCGTTTTTTTCTACTTTTAGTAACGGTGACCTTGACCTTGACCCCACCCATCCTATATGCAATCCCAAGCGAGGTCTCGATATAAGGTATCTATGTATGAAGTTTCATTAAAATATCTCGATGCGTTCTCAAGTTATTGAGTGGAGACCGTTTTTCTATTTTTAGTAACAGTGACCCTGACGTTGACCCCACCCACCTCATATGCAATCCCAAGCGAGGTCTAGATATAAGGTATCTATGTATGAAGTTTCATTAAAATCTCTTTATGTGTTCTCAAGTTATTGAGCAGAAACTGTTCTATTTTTAGTAATGGTGACCTTGACCCCACCCACCCCATATGCAATTCCGAGGGTCGTCTCAATATAAGGTATCTATGAATAAAGTTTCATTAAAATATCTTGATGCGTTCTCAAGTTATTGAGGGGAAACCGTTTTTTATTTTAAGCAGCGGTGACCTTGACCTTTGACCTCAAAATGTACAGGCGTCTTCTATTCCTCCCAAGTAACCAGAATACCAATTTTCACGATCGTAGGTCAAAGCGTTCTCTAGATATCGTGCGGGAAGGAAATGGTCTACGGACAGACCGACCATCCGACTGACCGACGGACAGGTGCAAAGCAAGATACCCCTACTTCTTCAAAGGGGGGCATAATAAGAATTTTTGACAACACAGTATAGATTTAAGAAGTACTGACCAGCCTGCGTCCAGAACTTGATGTGTTTCACACCCACTGAGATGATCTTGTTGGCATCGAACGGGTTCCACTTCACCACAAATATCTTGTCTCTGTGGCCCCTTAAAGATGAGAACAACAGGCTCAAACATTATAAAATAATGAAATTGTATACACATGTATGAAACAGAAAATATATGTGGTGTCCAATAACAATAATCAATTGTTTGTATTTTTAATATGCACCCCCTAGTTTTAATATATTTAGGTAAAAATGCGTGTTTTATATTTGTATGATTACGGTACACCAAAAAAACACACAAGCACAAAACGCTTCAATTTGTTCACAACAAGTTTCAAATAAATATACAAGTAAATCCTTATTGTAATGTTATTATTTCCACACAATGTTCATGACAAGGATTCTAATTACCGCTACTTTGTTTTATTTATTTGCCATGTTGCCATGTATTCTACATTTGAATGAAGAGTAAATCTGTTTATCAAATATAAAATTGAGGCGTATCGTAGGAAACCCAAACTTAATGAATGTGCATAAGGTGTCATCCCGGATTAGCCCGTGCAGTCTGCAGGATGGCAATCTCCGCCTACAGTGGATTTATGTTTAGAAAATACTTCATTGAAACAGAAAATATCAAACGCGGAAAGTGTCGTCCCGGATCAGCCTGTGCAGAGGCTGATCCGGGACAACACTTTACCCACATGCATTAAGCCGGCTTTCCCAAGACACGCCTTAGTTGTATTGTACATAAATATTTAATTAGTGAATTATACAGATTTCTGGAATTAAAATAATTAAAGTATACTCATACTAGAAAGCACTCAGAGGGTGCAGACCTCTGCAAAGCCCATTCCCCATGTGGTGTTGCTACTAATTAGCAATACAGCATTATCAGCCCTGTCCTCAAATAATATTCCTTAAAAACATCCTGGATCTATATCCAGAACACCACCAAAATCAAAGCATTTGTTTACTGTGTCATTTCCAAACTGCCCAGAAAATTTCTATGCAAATCGGTTCATGAATTTTTGCATAAAAATAACAAACAGACAAACCTACCCTGGCAACAACTATATATGTGTAAACGTCTTGAAAAACGTAAAATAATAAGTCACAAGCGTACCTGGTAATTGCAAGTTTCTCCCCCTTTCTCCAGTCCCACACCACGATGGAGTGGTTGTCATCCAGGCCCACCGAGACCAACTTCTTCCCGTCACCTGCGAGACAATCAGGGTACAGTAGATAGTACCGCAAGGGAAAACCATGTAGAGAAAATACGTGCAGCCAATGGCAGACAATTAAAAACCCTCCAGACAGTCAGACATGTCTAACAAAAAACTTGGGTGTCTGACAAAAATATGAAACACAGCTCATTGATATTTTTGCTGTAAGAATATGTGCAAATCAAGGGCAAACGATTCAAAACCTGCCAGTCTGAGACATGTGTGGCAAAAAATGTGGAATCTGACAATACTTTAACACAGCTCATTGATATTTTTGCTGTAAGAATATGTGCAAATCAAGGGCAAACGATTCAAAACCTGCCAGTCTGAGACACGTGTGGCAAAAAATGTGGAATCTGACAATACTTTAACACACCTCAAGGGCAAACAATTCAAAACCTGCCAGTCTGAGACATGTGTGGCAAAAAATGTGGAATCTGACAATACTTTAACACAGCTCATTGATATTTTTTGCTAGTGGTGACTCTTATTACTAGGGATGGCATCGAATACCAAAATCGGTATTCAAATATTTGCATTTTCATTCGATCCAATATTCAAATATTTGCATAGATTTTCATATTATCTACTTTGAGCTTCGTGATCAAGTCGATATACCAGAACTATTTTGTATAAGTTTTCAGTACCAATTACCAAATAACATCTTCATTAACAAATTGCACAAACATTTGAATAAATTAATGACACGCTGTTAAGAATTAAATAAAAGAAATAAAGGTCCCGGTTTTAAATATTCTTTTGTTAAAGAAGTTATTCAAGATACCTAATCCACATGCTTCTAATTGGTTTGGATACGTACCTCTCAATAAGCATACTTTTAATTTGAGCAATATTTCGCAGCTATAATGACTGCTACATGTACATGTAAATGTGTGATCGCATTTCTGTAATAAATTTTTGTTACAATTTTAAGGTGTTATTTCCAATTAACCATTGTGGTTTCACGTTGTCCGATGAAGGTGTGTCTTACTGGCAACTAGACGAGTGACTGCTGACACCTACTCCTATATTCAATATCTCTTACATGTGGTCTGACACATGACACGGGACACTTCTATTGAAAACATGGTACAACTTGAGGTATCTATTGGTGAAATACTTACTTATGTTGAAAGAAAAGTACTTTTTATGATCAGGTTTTTAAAGCAATACAGTTTGTTTGTATTGTTTGTTTGTTTATTGGGATTTTTCGCCATCTTTAACAGTGTTTCAGTCATATCACGGCGGTCAGTTAACCTACTCACACTTTTCCTGGGCAAGCTTAGCGGATCAAAGCGGTTTATCAGTACTAAGTGCACATACTTATGCCAGTAACTGACAACTGCCCTATTTGAATCAGAGGTAGGGGGAGAATGGCCGTAGAAATAATTTCATGACCAATCCCCACACAAGTTATGTGGCCGGGCTGGGGATCGAACTCACGATCCCCGGATTGACAGTCCAGCGCTCAACCAACTGAGCCTGCCGGGCCATATTCGAATGGCATTTTAACTATTTGAATAGTGGTAATTCAATAGACTATTCAAATAGTTTTGCCATCCCTACTTATTACATGAAAATATGTCAATACCAAGGGCAGACATCTCTAAACCTGCTAGACAGTCCGAGACATGTCTGACAAAAAATTTATTTGTTTTATTCAAAGTCAAATACCCGAGAAGTCCACTGCACATATGCCTCTCTCATGTTGACCCTTTAGTATGGATATCGTCTTCAGCGTCTCTACATCCCACACGTGTACCGACGGGTCACGACCAACCTAGAACGTGGCACAAGTGAAATTTTTTTTTACAACAAAGCTGTGCATAAAAAACAATTTAACTGTGATTTACAACAAAAGTGTATAAAATATGCAAACTTTGCAAACTTGGATCAATTTCTATTTTTGGCTGTTTTTTTTTTCGTGTTGATGTGTTGTTTTTTCCTGACCATTCACAAATATATTTAGGTATTTTTAGGTACATCAATACATAAATAGACGAACAATATAAGGTTAGTAATCTACTAAGTAAAACAAGAAAAACTGTTTAAAATATTCCACTGACAAAAACAGTTTTTTTCTGTCAAATTTTTTATGACTACTTTCACAGTTACTACTGCGCTTACAAATATGCCTAGAGGTTCATCAATAACTTTTATCAATAAGATATTTGTAAGATAATGAAATATTTTAATATTCAATATCAAGATATTTTAAGAATATAAGGTATCACGATATTTGTATTTTACATACAATAATTCCTGCCATCTGACCAGTTGCACTGTTAGCTTACAGCTATTCCGTAGTAATTCATACAGATTTGCATGAGAGAAATCTTTAACATTTATAAGTATTTTGAAATAGCGTAAAGCAGCGCACATCTGAGCAGTTGCGATGTAACCTTTTAGCTATTCCATCTTAATTTGCAAATATTTTCATGATGGAACTCAATAACATCTATAAGTATTTGGAACAACCTTGAAGTCGCACATGCCTGGTCTGTTGCGATGTAATCTTACAGCTCTGTGTACAGGTATTCAATAATGTCAATATAGAGAATACTAGGTTAGTGTTGAAAATAGAGAAGTTTATCTTGCGAGGCTTAGAACACCGGAAGCGCGAGCCTTGGAGAGCGCTTCTGATGTTCAAGCCGAGCAAGATAAACTTCTCTATATTCAACACTAATCCTAGTATTCTATTTATCCCATCATTTCCATCATTTTCTGCCTTTCTTTTGAAACTGTACTATAGAAAAACACACTAAATAACACAAAAAACATAAAATGACGTCACGATAAACAACAAAATGACATCATTATACTGCGCTGTATTCAACAAGGTGGAAATACAGCTAAGTTTATCCCATGGGGTGTTATTTCGTCAATGTCACTGTGTAGATGGGATAAAAGATATTTGTAGGCTACCTGGCCAGTTGCAATGTAATCTTTCAAGGGGTGAATGGACAGGCATAGGATGTCGTCAGTGTGCTCCAGGTAGAACCGCTGTGTGTTCTTCTCCCGATGGTACATGACGCCGACAGCTGCCACGTGGTACACGACCTCCCCCGACTGCGCGTAAAACAGGTTGTTCCGGCAGTCATACCCTCGATACCTGGAGCATAGGAAACTTGTTAATATAAAGATGTAAGTTAATAATTATTAATGTTATTTGTTACGTATGCTAATAGTACAATTTGCAGAAACTTGTGATTGTTTTTCCTTTTTCAGTTGGTCCTGTAAAAGAACCCATTTGGAAAATCCCCCAACAGATTTATACTACTAAAATTAAATGAACAAATAACTAAATTCTGTTGAAAAAATCCAGAATACATAGAAATACATAGTAAATCTTAATTTACCTTATAGTCTACAATTCAATAAAGATTGATTGAATTCTTAGTAAAGGAAACAAAGTTATGGCTTACACACAAAAATCAAGTCCCATTCCCACTGGTGGCCACGTTTGTTAAGATTTCAGGCTGACTAACTTGTGCTACACACATTCATGGCCTACCACTAAAGAAAGTTTCATGGAAATCCAATGAAAATCAACAAAATTATGGCTGAGACACAATTTGCTAAAGATGGACAGAATTGATGGACACTTGAGGGTGGGGGTGGGTTGGGGGGTGCTGGTGGTGAATGGGGGTGTCATAAACACTGTATTTGATGCACAAGTCATGAAAATTGAACGGCAATAATATACCCATGAACAAATTCCAGTGACAAACTGTTGGTTGGAGCAGACTTCCGCTTTTTCCCAGCACCCAGCTCTTCTTTCATAAGTTTCTTAATTTTATCAGCGTCTTCCCTGTAGATGTTTCGGTCGTATGAGATTTGTTTCTCTTGCTCCAAGTCAGAATCGATGTCAGCAACATCGCTCAAATCTGAATCACTCTCCTCACTGTTGGAATCCACATAGCCTGTAAGTAAAGAGTAAATAAGAGTGATGCTTCGAAAACTTTTGAATGTAGTTCTCAGTGTTGGGTCAAGATGATAAACTTATATTTTTTCAATACTTAACTCAGTATTCTATTTATCCCTTAATTTTTCAACCTTTGTTGTGAAAAGAAGCAAAACAAAACTTATAGAACATACAGAAAATCAACAAAATGATGTTTTCCGACTACAAGTGTAAAATCCAATTTTGAAATAAAGAAACATGGGTTTATTTTGTCAATGCATGTCTAATGATGGGATACAAAGCGTACATTTTGTCAATGCATGCCTAATGATGGGATAAAAAACCTAATTTGTCAATGCATGCCTAATGATGGGATACAAAGCGTACATTTTGTCAATGCATGCCTAATGATGGGATACAAAGCCTACATTTAGTCAATGTATGTCTAATGATGGGATACAAAGCTTACATTTTGTCAATGCATGCCTAATGATGGGATACAAAGCCTACATTTTGTCAATGCATGCCTAATGATGGGACACAAAGCCTACATTTTGTCAATGTATACCTAATGATGGGATACAAAGCGTACATTTGGTCAATGTATACCTAATGATGGGATACAAAGCGTACATTTTGTCAATGCATGCCTAATGATGGGACACAAAGCCTACATTTTGTCAATGTATACCTAATGATGGGATACAAAGCGTACATTTTGTCAATGTATACCTAATGATGGGATACAAAGCGTACATTTTGTCAATGTATACCTAATGATGGGATACAAAGCCTACATTTTGTCAATGTATGCCTAATGATGGGATACAAAGCCTACATTTTGTCAATGTATGCCTAATGATGGGATACAAAGCGTACATTTTGTCAATGCATGCCTAATGATGGGACACAAAGCCTACATTTTGTCAATGCATGCCTAATGATGGGATACAAAGCCTACATTTTGTCAATGCATACCTAATGATGGGATACAAAGCCTACATTTTGTCAATGTATGCCTAATGATGGGATACAAAGCCTACATTTTGTCAATGCATGCCTAATGATGGGATACAAAGCGTACATTTTGTCAATGTATGACTAATGATGGGATACAAAGCATACATTTTGTCAATGCATGCATAATGATGGGATACAAAGCATACATTTTGTTAATCCATGCCTAATGATGGGATACAAAGCATACATTTTGTCAATGCATGTCTAATGATGAGATACAAAGCCTACATTTTGTCAATGCATGCCTAATGATGGGATACAAAGCCTACATTTTGTCAATCCATGCCTAATGATGGGATACAAAGCATACATTTTGTCAATCCATGCCTACTGATGGGATACAAAGCGTACATTTTGTCAATGCATGCCTAATGATGGGATACAAACCATACATTTTGTCAATGCATGCCTAATGATGGAATACAAACCATACATTTTGTCAATGCATGCCTAATGATGGGATACAAAGCGTACATTTTGTCAATGCATACCTAACGATGGGATACAAACCATACATTTTGTCAATCCATGCCTAATGATGGGATACAAACCATACATTTTGTCAATGCATGCCTAATGATGGTATACAAAGCCTTCATTTTGTCAATCCATGCCTAATGATGGGATACAAAGCGTACATTTTGTCAATGCATGCCTTATGATGGGACACAAAGCCTACATTTTGTCAATGCATGCCTAATGATGGGATACAAAGCCTACATTTTGTCAATGTATACCTAATGATGGGATACAAAGCCTACATTTTGTCAATGCATGTCTAATGATGGGATAAAAAGCCTACATTTTGTCAATGCATGCCTAATGATGGGATACAAACCATACATTTTGTCAATGCATGCCTAATGATGGGATACAAAGCTTACATTTTGTCAATGCATATGTAATGATGGGATACAAAGAGTACATTTTGTCAATGCATGTCTAATGATGGGAAACAAAGCTTGGATTTTGTCAATGCATGTCTAATGATAAAATAAAAAGCATTCATTTGTAAAGTGAACTTTACGTTTTGATAC
Organism: Congeria kusceri; assembly: GCA_027627225.1. Taxonomy (NCBI): domain Eukaryota; kingdom Metazoa; phylum Mollusca; class Bivalvia; order Myida; family Dreissenidae; genus Congeria; species Congeria kusceri. Next base: position 56,628,350 of record CM051028.1, on the reverse strand, counting down.
AAAACCAACATATTTTGCAATGCTCGCCTAATGATGGGATGAAAGGCCAACATTTTTTAAATGCATGCCTATTAAACGATTGGATAAAAAGCCTGTAATGAATGTTACGTTTTGATAATAGTTAGTATTTTAATACATGTACTTCTATAGCTCTTTAGGATAAAAATAAAAAATAAGTTTATAAACATTAACTACCAGCTACAATAAATTTCAGGGGGATTTGGACACCTAAGGGAGAAACTGACCTGGTTTTTCTCTCGGAGGAAACAGCTCGTACAGCTGCAAAACGGCCTGAATACTTCCCCTGTACTGCAACCATTACAACTTACCTTGCTGTGGGTCCCCAATATCATTTTCCGACTGTCCGGCAGGTATGAACTTCCACTGGAAAACTGCATGGTCCCCTCCACCAGTTGAAATCACGCGTTGCTTGTCATGGGAGAATCGAATGTTGGTCACATGGGAAGAGTGTCCCACATATTTCCTGAACTTGGCACCTGTGTGTAAAAACCATTTAGCCTTTCAGAGACCTGCTGACTGAGGCGTTTTTGAAATTCTTATGAAATCACACTTATGTAATTAAAGATGCCTATTCATAAATGAACAAAAACACTGTGAGGAAGTACTTTGTTTGTGTGAAATAACCTTTATTTTTGTCACCATGGAAAACTACCTGAAAAATTAACTGACCACAGATGCACATGTAATGCTACTGATCAAAGAGCATTAATATGACCCACATACATGTATATCAACTCACAAGACCTGCAATCTGCTGCCTAATAACAATAACTATAATTATGTATTACAAATCAGTAAATTACAAATTCTTTAGTACCGGTAATACTGGTTTGGCATTGTTAAATTATGGAAAAATGAAAGCTTCATTTTATTTCCATAACTTTTTAAAGCCTACCATTATACAGTAAGGGGCAGAAAAAAAGATACAAAATTCTATTAGGGCCAGCTGTAAATACACTGTACTTTTCTCTGGACCTAATTGGGTGCCTTCAAAATCCTCTCTGTATATCTACTGGCTTTTTTTGTAACATATCTTCTCATGGAATTTGAGAATTACAGTCTGGTACAGTAACCTTTAATTTTGGGGAACATGTACAATCATATATTCAGTAAATGTTACACTAATTTATATTGACAGAAACCTGTACTGTAGTGTTTACTTTCTAATTATAAATGTCAGGCCATGTATTTTTTTTGAAAATTGTGATTTTCAGTGGTCTTTTTTCCACCAAATATCAGCACATAAACTGTCAGGTAAATTTTATTGAAACTACATGTAGATTCACCACTGGCCTTTCTGTACGAGATTACAGATTTGTTTCATGTTTTCTGCCCCTTACTGTACCTATTATTCTTCATTACATCAAGGGTGTGACATCAATACTACTTCAAGAAAGGAAACTACCCTTTATACCACTCATTTTTCTAACAATGGAATTTTAAAACATTAATTAGTAGAATCTATCTAACTTTTTGTCTGTTATGCTGTTTACGTTGTAAAAAATAATTATTTTGATATTTATTATGTCTTTTTGTGTAAAAACTACTCAGGCATGTCTACCAGGTAGCAAATCTTTCTCGAAAGATAACAGATATTGGCAAACGTTTAACTTTGCACAAGCAATGTACTTATCAAACCTTGAAATAGGAACAATCATTGCATTATAGAACAGGCAAAGTCAGTTTTGGAAGATTATTTCTCACAGCCCAAAACTGTGAAAGTGCACCTTAAAATAGATCAAGCAATTTTAAGAACTGAACAAGCAAATCAGTAATTAGTATATAATTATGCTTTAGAAAAAAAGAAATCTGCTGAAGGCAGAAGAATCACACATCTGTTACTTAGCAATTACTTTCAAACTTGTTCATTCAAAAAGTTCACAGAAAATTTGCTATCACAGAAAATTCCTACCTTTCTTCAAACACGGAAATTTGAACAACTTCACCAGGCCGAAATCATCCCCAGTCACTGCCACCTTGCCTTCATAGTTTGTGTCGACGGCGTTGATGTCGTTGGTGTCCGTGTACTTTTCCCAGATCCCGTTCACTTCCTGTCCCAAGACGCCGGTGAAGGTGGACCAGTGTATGGCGCTCAACTCTTCTTTGTTGGTGGCTTGCTTTCCAGCTGTTAAAATTAGAATTGAGAATTTTAGAGTTAAGCTGGGCTAAAAAATTTATCGCGCCAAAATTACATCTCAAAGTTGTTTGTTTGCTTGGATTTTTTGCTGTTTTAGTCATATCACGGTGGTCAGTTAACCTACTCACACTTTTCCTGGGCAAGCTTAGCTAATCTAAGCGGGTTACCAGTACTATAAGTGCATATAATTATGCCAGTAACTGGCAACTGCCTTCTTGAATCAGAGGTAGGGGGTGAATGGCCATAGATATAAATTCATCACAAATCCACACACAAATTATGTGGCCAGGCTGGGGCGTGAACTCACAAACCCCGGATTGACAGTCCAGCTCTCTACCAACTGAGCTAGCTGGGTTCGGCTCGAAGTTACAATCCTACACATTTGGGGCTACTATACAGGGTTTGATGAAGAAAAGATTTGTTTGTTTTTTCAGCCATGCTCAGTCTGGCTAAAAGAAATCTTCAGCTAAATTTACCGGTACATCATGAAGTTGGAATTCTACTGCCGGGTAAATGCAATTTGGGGGTACTTTACAGAGTTTGATGGCGGAAAGATTTGTGGCGTGTCGTGGGAAAACCGGTCTTAATACATGTGCGTAAAGTGTTGTCCCGGATCAGCCTGTGCAGTCCGCACAGGCTGATCCAGGACGGCACTTTCAGCCTAAAGTGGATTTATGGTTAGAAGAGACTTCCTTGAAACAGAAAATACCATAAAAGCGGAAAGTGCCATCCCGGACTAGCCTGTGTGGACTGCACAGGCTGATCCGGGACGACACTTTACGCACATGCATTAAGACCGATTTTCTCACGATGCCCCTCATTTGTAGTTGTTTTTCCTCAGGACTCAGTATGGCTGAAAGAAATCTTTAAACAAGATTCTGTGTTTGATAAACACACTTGCCCCTGGTTGGTGCTTGGTAGCACATTTCTTAGTCCAAATTAGGTCAAGGTCAAAGTGCGGTTGGGTGATATGAGTGGATTGGGATTGGTCATAAGTAACAACTGTGTAAATATCCAAGTGTTGTAGCAAGCATTGTTGGTGCTAGATGAAACGGTTAAATCTAGTTTACCAAGAAATAGCCCATTTGAATTATCATTCTAAGTCCAAAATAGGTCAAGGTCAAAGTGAGGTTGGGTGATATGGGTTGATTGCAAACGGTCATAAGTAACAATTGTGTAAATATCCAAGTGTTGTAGTAAGCAGTGTTGGTGCGAGACGAAACGGGGAAATCTACTTAACCTTGTCACCGACAGAAAAACGGACGGAAAGACAGACGGGACAATCACTATTTGCCTCCCGCATCAAGATGCCTGGGGCATAAAAATTTAAAAATACCTAATGATGTTGAAATTCTACCAAATGCAATTTGGGGTACTCTTCAGGGCTTGACCAAGAAAAGGTCATTTTTTCTCAACAAGGCTCAGTCTGGCAAAAAATTACCTCGAGCTAAATTTGCCGTTTTTGCATATACATAGAAATCTGGCCAACTGTTCCGGGACCTTACAACATTGGATAAGAATACATTTTTGGTTGAGCAGGGATCAGTCTCGCAAAAATAATCATTTAGCCAATTTGACTGAACAAAATTGAAATCATTGGTACTTGACATGATTTTACACACACAAAGCCTTAGCCAAACGAGTTTTATTAAACTAAATATCAAATTCTGCAAATGACAGATTAATTCAATTAATGTACAAATACCACATGGATAAATCATGAGGTAATTGCCACAGTTATTTTTTTACTTTCCAACTATCAAATTGATAACACACATTTTATTCACAAGTAACATGCTATAATTTCTCTGACCCTTGACACAATTACACGAACACAGACTTTTATTTACCTGTACATGTTCAAAAATACTTAAAGCTGCAGTCCATAGAATATGATTTAATACATCTTAAATTGGCACTAGTTCTAATGAATGTTAATGACGTTTATTCGACTGAAAACTGTTTCTTATTTACGAAAGTTATTTTACAATGTCTATGTTCGAAAACGCTTGGTTGGAACGGAATATACACTAATGTACATGCCGATTTACTCCAGAGGCATCACCAGCTATCGGGTACAGATAACTATACGATAAAAAGTTACCAAAGCGTTATTATTTTACTGATTTCAATGCAGTTTTTGGTATTTTTTTCGTTATATGTCCATTCGAAACAATTTCTGCAGTTTTATTTTTATTAACATATTTCTTGACTGCTGCTTTAATCATGACTCTCCTTGGTAATTTCTGATTTTGATCAATGATTTGCTAAAAAAGAAAACCTTTTTAAGTCTGTGATTTGCTATCAATGTCTACACAAAAGTGATAAAACAACAATGTTTTAGTAAATAATATAACTCTATCCAATTTCAACTAACTTTAATTGTTTTCATAGAGAGTTATTTTAAAAATAATTTATATTTCAGCATTGCACTTTATATTCTCAAGTTAAACAACAGCAAACAAACTCTAACATAAAAAATTTCAATTTAAAATACTTTCTGAAATACGAAACTTTGATCCTATCAGAACGATGGAATTCCTAATCAGAACTGACAATCTCCAATCATGTATGTTGGGTGCATGTTAATGTAGCCTGTTGATTGAGACATTAAAGATTATGGGTTGGAAAAAAATCCTTTGCAGGTTGAGGTGCACTGTTAGTAAAAATCAAACTTACAGTTAGTATATTTCTGCAAGCACAGATTTTCAAAATGGCAACCTACATGGCATCTTAAACACGAGTCTTTCAGCAGCACCGCTGTTTGTCTGGATGTATTTGCTGTCTTCCGACCAATCCAAATGCGTAATGAAGCTTGAATTCCCTGAGCATGTCCCTACTCGTTTGTAGCGTTGCTCCACTGAGTAGATATCCACGAAGTTATCGTTCGAACCGACGGCTAGGTAGTTTCCGCATGGGGAGTATTTCATTTCGTGAATGACTTCTTTTCTGTCTTTGATATGGATAACTTCTGACATATCCCTGAAACACGAATACAATTTTTATTTGTTGTTTTTAGGTTAAATAACATTATATAACTTCTCTACTTTTAGCCAAGGCATTATTTAATGATTGAAAAGATTTACTAGAACATCGTGTTTATACAATAGATAATACTTCATTTAACTATGCAATTAACATGTTTGTCTAATCAGGATTTCATAATACCCCGTGAAAAAAATGTGGAAAGCATTTATCTTAACTTGTAAATGCATTTCAATTACACACCTACTGTCTATTGAGAAAATGAATAACATTTTTACATTCAGATTTGAAGTTTTTTTACCTTTTTTACTTGACTGCACTTTGAATATTTGATTAATTTAATAAATAGAGGATATTTGTTGGTTTCGGTAAAATATTGATTTTAATTTACAAGTGATCATAGGAATTTATATTTTCACGAGTGGTGCAGCCACTAGTGAAAAAATATTTTTTCTATGATCACAAGTGATTCAAATATCGATATTCTACCAAAGTCAACAAATTTTTTAAATGCTTTTTACTCCGTTTTGTTACATTTTAAATGCTATCTAAATGCATTTAATTTGAAAATATTGTGGGAATTATAATGTCATGACGTAAAAATAATGATGCCATTTCACAATTTTTAGTCCGGCATCGTTGACGATCTGCTTTATTTACTGTTTTAAATCGGGAACCAGTGTGAAACAGTGAAAATTTTAAACAGTGAATTACAAATTTTATTTCACTGATATTTCCCTATAAATCACTGGAAAGCATAAAATAAAAAAACCTATTTCATCCTACAAAAAATACATATTGACTTCATACAGTGAATATATTTTTTATAATTAAAGTACTTGGAAATAATTTTATAATGCTTCTTTCATGTTTTGGATACCACTATCATATAAAATTGGCAATAAAAGGCAATTTTCATGACATTATATTTTTTGGATACTAATATAAGGCAATGTATTAGAAGTGTGTAACCCACCTGGATTTGAGCACAATAAATGACCCATCCATCATCCCGACTGCTAACTGACCCCCGTCATTATCAAATGCACAGGACCTGATCTTTTGTTCCAATGTTGTTTTAGAGAGAATTTCAAACGTGTTCATACTCCAAATGCTGAAAATAAATCAAAACAGAACATGCAATTTACTGTTATTATAGTTCACTTAATTGCAATTGCAAATGTTATTCCACAATTCACAGATATAAGACCATCCATGTGTTTAAAATATCTCTAAATAAACGATTGTTGTAATACCCATACTTCTCCATCAGTTTGGTTTCCATTTTTGCTATGAAAATTTTTTATGTTAAACTTTATAACATACCTATCGAAACCAAACTATCAAGCATTGAAACTGTTGATTGATAAACAACACTTAACATTAATAATAGAAGTATACAACTTCTAGCTTTACTTCCACTTGTTTTATTCTTGTATGTCAGTAAGTAGCATAAACCGGGGGGGGGGGGGGGGTATATCCGGAACTTTAGACTTAAAGCAATTTCCGACAGGCAGAAATTTGACAGAATAATTCCGGGTCCCGGGTAATAGACTTGTTCGGATTTAAATCCCGGTAATATTGGCCCATGGGCCATTTGCTACACCAATTAAGCATCCCATTGAGGGGATTTAGACAAAAAATGCTTGTCTCTAGGGTGGGGAATTAGACCCCCCAAAATAAATTAGTCAAATTCCCCTGGGTTTGCCCGCCCCTCCCCCCCTGGGAGAAAATATTGATAAATGCATAAGTTCCATAGAACCCAGAGTGAAAAGATGAAATTATCACTTCAATCCAGTAAAATTTATCAGGGTATTATTTACTTGTTTTGCCGTCTCTTTTACTACAAAGCATAAAATACCAAAATTGCCAAAGCAAAATCAGGTAATATGTTATCACTCACCGTAGTGTCTGATCGTCACTTCCCGTAGCAAAGACAGGTTTCTTTGGATGAGCTGCAAGAGCCCAGAGTTCCCCTTCTGCGTGCCCCTGCACAATGCACCTGGGCTTGTCCCTGTCGTGGGCCCCCACCTCGAATATCTCGCTATCCTGGGTTCCCATCAGGACCTTGTCGCCGCGCCAACACACGCTCCGTACACACAGACCTGTGGATGAAAGAGAAACTTTGTTTGTTGGTTTGTTTGGATTTTTCGCCATATTTAACAGTATTTGAGTCATATCACGGCGGTCAGTTAACCTGCTCACACTTTTCCACACTGCCCTACTTGCATCAGAGTTGGGGGAGAATGGCCGTAGAAATTATTCCAAGACCAATCCCCACACAAGTTAAGTGGCCGGATTAGGGCTCGAGGTCACAAACCCCGGATTTAGTGTCCAGCGCTCTATCGACTCAGCTAGCTGGGCCCGGCTGATGGAAGTGAAAGGATTGTAGGATTAAGATAATGGTAGGATTAAGATATTGTATATTCCCTTATAAATGCCCCCACTCTAATAAATGGCCCCCCCCCCCCAATTTTTAATAACACCCAAACCTCCATGCATAAAATGCCCTCACTTTTCTTTAATCGCTCAATGAAAATGCATGCAGGACAACTGTTCTTGTAAATCTTTTTGAAAGAAATGTAATCACAATGAGCTACACAGTCATATATTAATGTTTTCATAAACTGATGTATATGGCAGAACACCAAGAAATCGACTCATATAAAAACTGGAACACTTCCTCTTTAGCAATCCCAGGAAATACTATATATATTCCATGTAAGTAAGGACCAAGTGCGCGTATATAAACAGACTTGCGCTAGCGGGGGAGTTTAGAAAATTCTGCAAAAAAACACAACAATATCCCCAAAATCGTGATTTTCATGAAAAGTTTAACTTAGATTTTGTGAAAAATTTCACAAAATATAAAGTAAATTTACCAGCGTTCTAAGAAAACGGCGCCCATTTAAAAAACGTTTGTTGACAAAGTATCGCACCAATTTAAAGAAGTAAAACTTGACTTGCGAATCAAATAAAGTAAATTCTACCTTTAAAATCATAAACTACCATAATTTATTTAAACAAAACCTTATAAAATTATTAAGGAATGTTAAAGTCAGCTGACTTTGAATACAGCAGCTGCAAATTTACAAGTCCAAAATGAAGGCAGAAGTCTTGTGGCAGTAAACCACGAAGCATATTTAACTGTTAATTTTGGGATTGACTTGATTTGGGGGTTGCTGCCCCCACACCCCCACTTATTAACACTAAATGTTCCATCCCGTTTTGATATGTATTTTCACAAGAAATACATTACGAAAAAAATGGCGGCCAACTAAAAATAAACAAGTCATGCGTAGCAACGTTGACGCATGCGCAAACCCTTAATTACATATTTTAGAATTTCCGGGGACTGCTACAGTGGAAACTACCCAAAAAGCCTTTGGGAAAATGTTAAGCCCCTGCGGGCATTTATTAGGGAATATACGGTTTGTACTGTTGCTGTCTCATGCTGTCTCTATTTGTTGTTACTGGTACATGAGAAACACCACCTCAATCAAGGATATCAGTGAAGCTGATGGATGCTTGCCGATGCACTGTGTTAAGTACTGGGAATGCAATAAGAAGGGCAGAGATATTAAAATAACTAAAAACAACTAGAACTGCAGAACCAAATATGCTGTCAAAACTGTTTTTGAGCATTTCACAAACATACCATACAAACTGAATTTTATACAGCATACGATAAAGAAGCTGCTGAGAAACAGCCCAGACAGGAATTGTGTGTTATATACTAATTTCAGCAATTTTCAAAGGCCGATACTGGTAACTCTAGGAAGTCATTGAAGCAGACTGTCTTGCTACTGTGCACACCCTTTCTTGGTAATGAATCTTCCCATAAAGTTTCATTGAATTGCGGCCAGTAGTTGCTGAGACACTGTCCAGACAAGAATTACGCACTATATATTAATTTCAGAAATCATCTGTCCCATAACTGCAAGAAAAATTATTGAAGCAGAACATGATGGTACAGTGCACACTTCTGTATAATAAAGCTTCCCATAAAGTTTCATTGAATTCTCGCAAGTAGTTGCTGAGAAACAGACCGGACAAAAATTGTGCACAGTTCACTATTGTAAGCAGCCTTGAAAGTCCCATAACTCCAAGGAAAATCATTGAAGCAGAATGTCCTGGTTTAGTGCAAACGCCTTCTTGAGAATAAAGCTTCCCATGAAGTTTCATTGAAAAGCTGTTGTGTAGAAACAGACGGGACAAAAATTGTGCACTATGTACTAATTTCAAAAATCTTTAAAGTCTCATAACTCTGAAAGAAATTATTGAAGCGGACCGTCCTGGTTCAGTGCACACCTCCTCTTGGTAATGAAGCTTCCCATTAAGTTTAATTGAATTCTGGCCAGTTGTTGTGTAGAAATAGACGGGACAAGAATTGTCAACTATATACTAATTTCAAAAATCTTCGAAGTCTCGTAGCTCTGACAGAAATCATTGAAGGGGAACAGCCTGGATCAGTGCACATCTCCTCTTGGTAATGAAACTTCCCATAAAGTTTGATTAAATTCTGGCCAGTAGTTGCTGAGAAATAGTTCGGACGGAAAGACGGACGCACAGCCGGACAGTTCGATTTTAATATGCCCTTCTTCGGGGGCATTAAAATAGATATATTATAACAAATTAATGCAAATGCATATGCTGGTACCTTTGTAGCCGTCTTTGGCAGTGATAAGGTTAATAGTGGTGATTGGTTTAAAATCCAGGTCCCAGAGTTTAACGGTTCCATCTTTTCCACCTGTACTGAAACCCTCGTCCGTGACATCCATCGTGTAAATAGCGCCCTGATGTCCAAAGATAAAATAAATATGAGGCATGTCGTGGGAAAACCGGGTTTAATGCATGTTCGTAAAGTTCGTCTTGGATCAGCCTGTGCAGTCCGCACAGGAAAATCCAAGACGGCACTTTCTGTCTACAGTGGATTTATGTTTTGAAGAGACTTCCTTAAAACAGAAAATATCATTACAGCGGACTGCACAGGCTGATACTGGACGACATTTGACACACATGCATTAAGCCCGGTATAACTTACTTTATTATTTTAATAAATTTCAACTAATTTGTATCTTGTCATCTAGACTGCCTGATTTATTTCTAATATATACATTGCAAGGGTTGAGGGTAAAACTATTGCATCTGATATAGAAATGATAAGCAGATACAATAGTTTCATGCTCAACCCTCGAAATTTAAAAATTTGTTTTATTTTATCATTATCATCATTGTAATTCCATAAATTGGTCACAGCAGTTACGTTACACTGACCTTTTTTCAATTACACTGCTTTTTCTCGCTTATCGTGAAGGATATAATAACAAAATTAAGCACAAAATGCCCCCCAAAACACTTTTCAGACACTGGGCCTACCACATACCTTATGTGCTGCCAAGATAACTCTGTCCAGTTTGTTGCCCCGCCAGATGTACACATCACCACTAAGAGTACCGGAGTATGTCAGGCCATTAGACCCAACACAGACACACAGCACTGTCTGAATCTCTCCTTCTTTACCAAAAATGCCTACAAACCAAAAATGAAGGAGAATGAAACTATTTTGCACTTATTTCCACATTATTAGGACTGATTATTATAGGCCCCACTTTTTCTGCTAATGATCACTGTACGCTAGGCCTTGATTTGTGTAAAAAAAATCCCCCCACTGTTTAAGACATGTACATGTAGTTTATAATTACATCATTTTGGAAAATGGTTTTGATGGTTTTAAAAATCAACAAGTGATCTAAGATGTATCATTTATTGTACTTTTTTTTTCATCAAGTGACCTAACATTTTTATGAAAATCTCACTGAAAAAGCATATACAAGGAAATCTGCAGTTAATGCTATTCCTACAATAAAAGAAAACACAAAGTAGACATTATTCAAATGTATTGTTTGATCGGAACATGCAGGGATTTCAATTGACGCAGAATCCTGCTTTTTGATGCAATTTTCCCAGTTTTGACTCAAGCAAATAACCTGACTTGCATTGTTTTCCATATGCCAACTTCAAAAGCTTATTTTTATTATACTGATATACTTTATGGTTTTTGCAAAGTTCTTAACCTTTCTTAACACAAATTATTAATGGCAAAACATTAAACATATAAACAGAAAAAAAATTCCAGTGACCTCAGTATTTTTGACCATTTAAGTTTTCATGTTCACCCCACATTGTTTCAAAATCTACTGAAATCCCTGGGTACATGTATGTCCTAGAAGAACCACATACCTTTCTGTGCAGTAAGTGCATTTCCACACAACATCCAAAACTTGATATGTTTCACTCCACAACTAACGATTGTACTGTCTTGGAAAGGGCTAAACTTGATATCGAAGACCTACAAAACAGAAAGAAAAGATGTGGACAGAATCTTGTAACAAGTGCCTAAGAAAAAAGAATGACAATTTCGTTATGCTGTAAATGGAATATAGTGAAAACAGGCATAAGCATAGGGGTCTTTCAGACACATCTGACAGAAAATCTGGGTGTCTGTCAATTTAGAACACACCTCGTACATATTTTATACAAATCTGACTTATTTTAGTAAAAATGAATGTATCACTGAAACAACTAACTGCATGCATCAAGATGAACGAAATACATTGCAATTACATAATAAATACTTTTTCAGCTGCGTATTTTATGTTTTGAATATGTGGTACAACTTACGAGTTACAAATCATGGTGTCTGACAGCTCATTGAGTGGTTTCGCATAATTTGGTCTTTAAAAAAGTGGCCTTAATAGTGGATTGGTTTATTACTGAGGTGAGGCAGATCACCATGTCAATATACCAGTAGACATGTAAGTGTTATTTTAAGTTTTTGTTGATAGTAAACAGATATTGTAAACTGAGATTGACCAAATGACACATTAGATGAGACCTCGGTCCTCATAACAGAGTTTATTTTGAGTGCTTTTTTTTTACATTTTCAGTACAGGATTACTGGTTGTAATACAGAATAGCGGGATGCCAAAATAAGGTGACAAGTAATAAAATCAGGATGGACACGAAGCTGGCTTTTAGTGTGTATTGTCATGATTGATAAAATAAAAATCATGTAAAGAGATTTTAAAGGAAAATAAGTGTCATTCAAAACAACTAAAAAATACACTTGGAATACCAGAGTTCTTTTTGAGCCTATTTGAGCCCTATTCCACTGATTGAAAAGTATATATTTTTCCCCTATATTTATCTTAAAATTCCCCTAAGAATGTAATTTTTTTTTTTGTAAAGTGACCAAAATCGCACAAAAATTGACTAAGATAGAGGAAATTTCGTAACCAACATTTTTTTTCAAGTCAACTTAGTGCCATAATCTAAGTTATTATTTGTAGCAAAACAATTCATTAATGTTTTATAACAAAGTAGAATATAAACATGTAATAATGCCTTTCTAAAAAAAAAAAATTCCATTTTTTGTCGTTAAATTCCCTATCTGAAGGGTCCCTTCATCTTTCCTCCAAACACTGACTTGGAATACTCACCCTGTCAGTATGTCCCCTGACAGTGGCGATAACCTTCCCTTTCTTCCAGTCCCAGACCTGTATTGTGGCATGCGGGTCCAAACCAACAGAAACCAGTTTCTAAAGAATAAAAATAAAAATGATTTTCTGGTGGATCGGTGTTGAATGATTAATTAAATAGCGGAGGTTTAACTGTACTGATAAAACATTCTTCACAATTAATGACAAAAGAAAACACTGTCTTTGACCATGTGAAATAATTGTTGATGTTTTAAAGATACTGAACTCCAGATGGGCATAAAAATGTGCGTTTTTTGTAGTTATACCTAAAGAGTAAAACCATGGGTAAAAACATCACTATTTGTATAGACCACGATCAAATACTGCCATAAACTGTATATTTAATCAGTGTTCTGCCGTGAATTCGGACTATTGGGGACAAGGGCCCTCTAGGCTTGAAAAAGTGGGGACATATAACAAAAATGTAGGGACACGGACAAAAAAGTTGTTCACCTCATGTATATTCCCAAAGCAGATTTTTGTCTTGAAAAGTAGGTACTAGCTGTATTCATGCTTGTTTTTATTTCTTTTCCAAAAAGGATTAATATACAATATTGTGTTCTTAATTAATTCATAACGTTCTATTGATCAATGTTACAATGCATCCTTTAATACCTTATAATCTTGCCGTATTAATTCCAATTTGAACAAACAATAAAATCCGTTATAAACACGAGGCTTTAATAATGAAACCTGTTAAAACTACAAAGTGTAACAGTGTGACATCATCAATTAGCCCGGCATCCAAAACTGCAAGCTGTTAGCAACACCCATAGCAACGGTGTGGGTTAATTTGACTTCAAAAGTCTTTGACGTGTCTGCCGAAATGCGGCTGTCGTCTAGCAGTTTGTCACTGAAAAGCGTGTTTCACGCTAAGCATGTGGACTGGACCGCGTGTACAATTATCAATTGATACTACTGTATCTGAACTGCAAAGCGCTGCCGATAGAGCGTTAATGAATTAGTGATCTAGGGAAAAAATTGGTTATAAATTTATATAAATATAAATTATACTAAATACGCCGAATGATTTACTTGAAAATTGTGTGCGCCCGCAGACCCGCTAATGAAAATTTGGTGGGGACAAATCATTAATTTTTGCGCCAATGGCGCAAGGCCGCATCCACGGCAGAACACTGTTTCATTGAAAAATATAAGCTGAATAAGCTCGCACTTTCCTTGAACCCTGTATTCCTGATTTTAAAATACCGCGGCTTTCCCCCAAAATGTGCATGATTCAAGTGTGCGCATGCCAGACTCAAAAACAACTAAACTGTCATGTGATTATCCTAAATATAAATAGCGATATTTTTAAAGTACTTGATGAGTTAAAGATGCTATAGATTTTAGGACGATAAAAAGGAGGAAACTACATATAACCTTAGTTTTTCAGCTAAATAAAAACACGTGTGTCTAATTTTTTAGTGTGTTCTATACGATTATGTAAGAAAATCATGTATTTTTGACAATTTTCCTTCGTTTTAACGACAAGACCATCTGGAGTTCAGTCCCTTTAAGACAGTTGTGTACAAATGCCTTTACTAGTTAACAATTTCAAATGATCCTTTATCCAGATAATAAAACATAAAGGACTAATAAAAATATATATATTTATATATTTAAATATTTTCAGCCTTATTTCATTTATTTGATTCAATCTTCACAATGACCGCATAAAAGTCATATATAGTAACAACAATTAGAAAGATATTCATTGTTCAGGCAGGTATATAAACTGTATTCTCACCTGTCCATCCTTGTCGAATGAGAGTGCACCGATACCATTGTTTGGGCCTCCTTTCAAGATGGATGTAGTAGCAAGACTGTTACTGTCCCACACACAGATGTATGGATCTTTCCCTGTCTGTCCAGTAGCCACTTGCGACTTATCTGGATGCAGAGTTAAGCTGTCAAAAAATATAAAATCATAACTGATGACTGATTTGACAGGCTCATTGCAGTCTTTAATTTTTTTTTAGCAGGACTTGCCCTATCGGGCATTAGCCAAAAATGTATGAAACTTCTCATTTGGGTCTCTATAACTTTTAAACAGATTTTTGAACTTTTAAATAACAAGGTTTCAAAGTTGTAACTTTGAAATAACAACATACTAAGTTGTTAATTGTACAAAAAAAAATTAAGTAGTATAAAGTGGAAAATCTTTTTAAAATGTAAAAATCCAAGGCTTTTGAATACAATGATGATATACACATGTTATTTAATGATGATAATATATAAGTGTTATTTAAGCCTCGGTTACAACCCACTGTGGTGGCCGCAGACTGCAGACCAACACACGATTTTGAGATCGCAAAGCAAATGCATGCGTTTCGTAAGAACTTGTGGATTTCGTGCGGCCAACTTACGGATGACGTGCGTTCGCCGCACGTCTGTAGTGCGTTTTCAGTTTTAGCAAACTGCAGCTGTGTCTGCGAATCGTGCGATTGACGTGCATCTGTTCTATGCGACTGTGAATTAATTTTTATGTTGACGCACGACCAGCGCATAGTGATCGCACGATCACCTCAAGTTGTACCCACGGTCGCCGCAAGACAGCAATTGTTTTTTGGCAAAAACACGAATATAAATCTTTTTTTCATAATATTCTGCATTAATTGGTGCCATTTACGACTTTTAGTTTGAAATGCATATTAGAAGATGCTATGGTTAAATTTTCAAATTTGTTAAAAAATATTTCATGTAGCAGTATGATTGTAACACACGTAAAATAAAGAGATAATATGGAAAATGTGTTAAAAGCATGCACATAATCGCAGTTATTTATACGAAGCACATAGCTTGCGATAACTTCAAGTGTCTTGCGGTGAGAGTGCGTTGTCAGTTTTTTTCTTGCGTTGCTGGTGCGTTTATCACAAGGAAGCCGTAAGTACTGCGCAAGGAAGTCGAACAACGTCCGCAAGTTCAACTTGCGTGCTTGCGGCAGGCATTTTCGAAGCAAAAAAAGTACAGTGCCCGTAGGCTGATCGCACGATGTGCGCACGGTGCCCTTACTGTGTCCACACAATGGGTTATTGACACAAGGCCGGCGCATCAAATCAAGCGCTTGCGCTATTGTCTGTAGAGGTTGTTGTGGCAACCTTGCGATCGAGAAAAACACGCACGGCGCCGTAGGTCAGACAGACGTTTTTGAACAAAATCTCGACACAAGCTCAACGTAAGGTCGATGCAACCCGTTTGTGAACGAGGCTTTCAGAATAATCTGTGTACTGAGATTTCAATGATCAAAACAAACATATGAAAGCATGTTTAGACTTGAAACCAAATTATAACTATGTTTTGATAAGAACACTATTAAACCATTGAAGCATTTTGAGGTTCTTAATAAATCAACACTCAGGTGCAAACATACTTTAATAATGACTGTGTTTGCAGAGTGCATTTATGGGTGACTGTCCGCCGACTGAATCTACCATTGAAGAGTATACTATAACAACTTACTACTTAGCCTGTTGGTACAATTCATTCTCTTACAATTGTTAATTGACATGCCATTTTAGTATTCACCATGGTACCCCGAGTTGAAGAATAATATTTAAAACTTAATGTTATGATATTACAGCAATTCTGCTTACCACAAAATGTCATCGTCGTGCCCAAGAAAAAATCGTTGACGATTTTCTCTAGGGTTAAAAACTATCCCCACACCGGCTACAAAATATACGACATCTTTGGCACCGGTAATAAACAAATTGTTGCGGCATTGATGACCTCTGTAGCCATATACCCATTCCAAACGAAGTTGGGCGTCAGGCGCAGTTTTATCAGCCATTGCACAGTTGTTATACATTTGCTGTTTAAAAAAAATTGGAAAAACATCTGTACCGAATCTTGAAGATACTTGTCGTAAACAATTTCGGAATGTCTCGGACTTTTTAGTAGTTAATACTACATGTAATTTGCGGATCTATTTGTGGGCCTCTTGAAAGCTGTACTGGGTAGGGCATCAACTACTACTACTACTATTACTACGACAACTAGCCTACTACTACGACTACTACGACTACTACTACTACTATTACAGTCGTATCCGTAATCTTGCGCGTCCGGTAATCTTGCGCACTACGCAGTTAGGCATTTTTGGAAGACGGCGCTTTTAATTTACTGACGTTTAAATTTTAAACGATACAAAACAACTGTAATAAATGTAAATAAACATAGTTTTTGTATTTATAATTACCGTTTGAATGATTTTAATCAAGTATCCATGAGTTGTAAACACCGACCTACTTAATTAGGCATAAATCCGGTTTGCTGGATAAAATTCCTCGATTTCTTCACTCCTCTCATGATTTTCAAAAGGAATTTTACAAATCTTGCATAACTGTTTTATTTCCTGATCAAAGTTTGGTATTTATCTTTTCTGAGCTCTACAACAGACATCGTATACAGATGAGATTGATTTTAAGCTCCCGGCATGCGCAAGGCCACTTGTTTTTTTAATTACGGAAACCTGTTAATAAAAGACAAATACACTTTAATTCGTAAAACAATGTTTTTGTATTGTGTTTGTAGACCTAGATCTATCAATTAACTAGTTTTAATTTGCTTTTTTGGTGTTATAGTCACGTCTAGTTAAAATCCTCATCGTCAAAGTATAGTTACTTAATGATAAAAGAAGCCTGCAGTGATGATTAAAAAACTTGAACACACTTGATTAATCTGGACATTTTGACTGAACAGATATATAAGTTTGTTTTATGATTTGAATTGGGCACCATACCATACATTTAGCATTTTAAAGACGTCATTTTCCAAAGTGCGCAAGATTACCGGACACTGGAATCGTAAAAAAACGGTGCGAGTTATTTTTGTTTTGATTTGGAATCGGATAGTTTTTTATTGAATATTTCAGATATTTTTGTGTTTCTAAACGCAGGACAGACTGTCGTTTATGTTCAGTAAAAATTAAAGTGCTACGCTTTTTCAATCCGATGTTTATCACACTATTGGTGCTTAACTGCGCAAGATTACCGGACAGCATCGTACTCCTACTACTACTACTACTACTACTACTCCTACTACTACTACTACTACTATTACTACTACTACTACTACTACTACTATTACTATTACTACTACTACTACTACTACTACTACTACTACTACTACTACTACTATTACTACTACTATTACTACTACTATTACTACTACTATTTCTACTACTACTACTACTACTACTACTACTACTACTACTACTACTACTACTACTATTACTACTACTACTTCTTCTACTACTACTACTACTACTATTACTACTACTACTACTACTACTACTACTACTACTACTACTACTACAACTACTACTACTACTACTACTACTATTATTACTATTACTACTACTACTTCTACTACTACTACTATTACTACTACTACTACTTCTTCTACTACTACTACTACTACTACTACTACTACTATTACTATTACTATTACTACTACTACTACTACTACTACTACTACTACTACTACTACTACTACTATTACTACTACTATTACTACTACTATTTCTACTACTACTACTACTACTACTACTACTCCTACTACTACTACTACTACTACTACTACTACTACTACTACTACTACTACTACTACTACTATTACTACTACTACTTCTTCTACTACTACTACTACTACTATTACTACTACTACTACTACTACTACTACTACTACAACTACTACTACTACTACTACTACTATTATTACTATTACTACTACCACTTCTACTACTACTACTACTACTATTACTACTACTACTACTTCTTCTACTACTACTACTACTACTACTACTACTACTACTACTACTACTACTACTACTACTACTACTACTACTACTACTACTAGCCTACTACTACTACTACTACTACTACTACTACTACTCCTACTACTACTACTACTACTACTACTACTACTACTACTACTACTACTACTACTATTAATACTACTACTACTACCACTACTACTACTACTACTACTACTACTATTACTACTACTAGCCTACTCCTACTACTACGACTACTAGCCTACTCCTACTACTACGACTATTCATTGGACATTATCAATGTGTCAGACTGTAGATCTAAATATGATATTTGTCCTTTGTAGTCGAACATCACCATTGCAAGAGTCAGCTTGCAAGCAATGGTTGTGAGTCATTAAATAGTAAAAAGCGGTTTTAGACGGGGATGGCTTTCTTATTGTGTTGTGTTGAACGGACACAGATTTTTTTTCTTCAAAAAGCTAAACAATAAAATCACGCAATTTAAGTGTCATTGCATGGTTTGCAACATATATCATTTATATAATTATGTATATGTTGGAATATTTTTTATTTTTGCCGCCGCCTTTAACTCCTAATCCTGTAACCTCACCGGAACCGGTTACCCGAAAGCTCACTCCTGATATGGATTTCCTGGGGCAGTATAATAGCTGACGTCAGCCTTTAAGTGCTGAAAGTATACGACCAAAACTGTCACAAGCTCGTCACATGGACTGGAAGAGTTCAGTCAGCTTTTGCATCATGACAGTGGCTCCTGCTTTGTGCACATCAGCATGGATGGCAACGGCTCCTGGCGCATTGTCTGTGGCGAGCTGTTTCACATTCTCTCTGAGCTCGTCTTCTGTGTGGAGGGTGTCGAGGTCCTCCTTGAAATCTACATGGATCAGAAGCCTGCGCTCTCTTTCTAGTTACATTACATATCTAAACCCTACTTTTTGTTTCACGTTTAACAACATATTTCAATTTTTGCTTTCAATTGCGCGAACAGGAATTATTTCTGGTACATGAAGTTAATGTTAAGGAACCTCAAATGAGAACACCATAATTTTAGTTGCATGCAACTTCTCTGTGTTGCAAATATACGTGGTTATTTATACAAACCATGTTCTTTTGGTATATACATACATCATATTTATTGAGTTCAATGTAAGATGGTGTTTTATTTCTCATGAATGATCATAGAAAGCATCTCGACACTGACACATGTGAACAATATCAATTTTTATGATCAGGAATGAAATAAAACACGATCTTACACCGAAATCAACACACTTCTTTATTTCTTGCTTTTTGAGAAGAATACATTGCTTGTCATTCTTTGTTACCCCGCGGTGAGTTTTTTGTATTATGACGTCATAAATGATTCCAAAATTGTCAAACATTGTTGGGGAAATAGTACATTGAAATCTGTGTCGTCATCGCTAAATTATATAATAATATATTTTAATGACATTTATACTTTGTTCTGCTGTTGGTTACGTACGAACTGCCGATGACTTAATTTACGAAATATTGCAAAACCAGCTCTATATAATACAACTAAGTAGGTAAATAGACATTTACACTTGTATTTCCACTTTTTCACCACCATGTCAAATGTGATATTAAATGTGGTGGTGAAATAGTATTGCATGGACAAATCGTTTCAAAAGGCTTAATATAAAATGACATTTTATTCAAGTGTGTCCTTTTTCACCGATGAGTAAGTCGAGGGTTGAACTCCAGAAGGTACCAACCTCTATTGGTACCTTCTGGATTTCAACCTTGGAATGATTACTTCTATGTTTTCTTTATAACGGTGAATCATATTATTATAATGTATTGTTATAAAAGACGTCCTAATTGTATATACATTTGTTACCGGTATATAATCTTATGCACCGATCAATATTTTCCCCGGGGGGGGGGGGGGAGCGGCGGGCTGACCCAGGGGAATTTGACAAATTTTATTTGTTTGAGTCTAATTCCCCACCATAGAGTCAAGCATATTTGTTTAAATCCCGTCTTGTGGGAGATGCTAAATGTCTATCAAATGGCCAAGGGCCCTGTATTACCGGGATCTAAAATCGGACCAAAGTCTATTACCTCGGGACCCGGAATCATTCGGAATGTCAAATGTCCCGTATATACCCGCCGCCTCCCCCCCCCCCCCCCCCAGTCTGTCTGTTATAGCCTTTCTGTCCCAAAAGAACACATACAGCATGCGTATCGCAATTCTTATTTTCAAATCTGGACACACTGTAACAGCCTGGGCAGACATATTTCTATGTTAGACTAAGAGATTTAAATTTAAATATTCAACAATAAGTGGAAAGTTATTCTTTTCGATCAATTGCAAATATTTAAACTCTAATCGCCTTTCGTAGCACATTAATTATTGTTAAAATGTCTCTTTTCTAATTCATTTTGTGAACAAACATAATCATATTAACCAGAACCAGTAATTATTATTAAAAGTAGGCAAACTATGTACACGTCCGCACATCAGCAAAAAAAAAAAAAGATTTATAATGATAATACAGTTTCCCGATATCTCTCTCTGACGTTTCGTTGACTTTGTGGTGGACGAGTATTCTGTATTTTTTCAAGTTTTAGGAGGAGTTGGGAAGAACATACAACACAACGCTACGTTTGTTGGTGTCAGTAATGTGTAAAATTTTATTTACAAAAAAGTCTACATTAACTAAGTTAAACACGGCAATAAATAACAGTGACGCGAAAAATAGAATCAATACTGAAGCACAGTGCGTACCAAAGGAGTGCAAACGTGGTCTCAGCGACACTTGTAGACAGGTATCCCTTAGCTCACCCATAGAATGTCCATTTTATAATATCGATTAAGCCAAACCTTTTATCAGTTTCAGTATGAAATGAAACTACCAGAATATCAGAGGTGTATGAATTACGAGTGACGAAGACCTGGCCTTCAAAGGATATTTTCGTCATTTACACGTCATAGCCTATCACGTAATATCCAATAAGAACGGTAGTCACGAATACACAGGTTCTCAATTTCAAAATTAGTCTAAACGTAAACTGTAGGTCAATGACATTGCTTGGTATATCATGATTCATCAAGGGTGTGGAAATATCAAAATTGTTAACTTGTCCATGGACAAATTCATTGCAAAAATCTCCTTGTCCGCAAAAAACAGTCACTTGTTCAAACAAAAACATAGTTTTTATTCAGGCCTTCCTGGGATATTTTTTTCATTATAATATAAATAAAACACAATTTTTCATTAAAATGTACAAGGGTATAATAATACGATAATTAGTTTCCAACTTTAACATCAAATTTACACCCTGAAATTGTACTTGTCCATTGACAAGTAGACAGGAAATAATCACTTGTCCGACAGTAAAATTCCCCGCGTCGGACAGGTCTGGCATAGGATTTCCACACCCCTGCCGGTATATGTATGTGAGCTCAGATTATCACTGGATAGTATGTAGATAAAGTCATTTAGTAGGTCTTAGACTGTTCGTCGGCATGGATCCAAGCCACATTTGATTCACCCTTTTTTGTAAATTTGGTTTGGTCAACTTTTAGTCTGCGGCATGCCTACTCAGTTACTCGAACCCCTCGAGCATGTCACATTCGATCACATGTGTTTGCATTCCAGGATGGGCCGAAGTGTGTACATGATAGTTAAATATGTTTACATGGATGTAGAACAATTACAAGACAATATATTGCTCGAAACAAGCAGAGTTAAAAAAACAAGCGATTTAGCTACCATGTCATTCTTCTGTATTGCTTGGGGATTTCTGAACAGTATAGCATCATTTTATGAGAAAAAGAAAACAAATTACATAATTTGATATGGCTTTTCCGTTAAATATTGTAGTACTTCATAACATGAACGTTCTACACTACATAAAAATTAGGTAAACGATAGATATATTTTCGAGCAAGGTACCGGTATTTTTACCTTACTTTTTAATTTTCAGGACTCTTACCTTTTATGAAGAAACAAACTTTAAAGATTATTCGTGAACTGATAACTAAATTGTGTGTAAAATAATTCGCGATATTTCGAAAAAAATTAATAAAATAACATGCTTTTATGACACAATATATGAAAACTCTAAATCCTGTGAATTATCATATTCATTACACAATTATTGTTTCTATATCCATTGTTCTAGTATACCGTCTTTTTATTACAAAATTGAAAAATTTCAAACTGATTTTAACGAGGCAGATTTCGTTTTAAAAACACACGTATACGCACATGTATATATACATGTAATATTATATTAAAATTACGGTAAATAGTGTATATAAATATAGTAAGATGTTTTTAACTGTCAATACACACGCCAGGTTAACCGGTTAGAGAAAAAGGAGTATTAATCATCAAATACAATGATTTACAAACATATGAAGATAATGTAAATACAAGTACTTTCTTATTTAAATATATTGCATACTACAGTACACGCCCAGTTTGTCAGTACACAGTTGTTACACAAAGTTCAAGGGTTTGCATGAATTGTGCAATATAACAAGTTAAAATATTGTATTGAGCAATATACACCATTTAAGAAATGTTCGTAACTTGCAATCACACGCCATTTACCGTCATTTCATTTCTAGTATTCTGATAATATAATTATGTTTTCCATGTTTCAGATGACTTTGTGGATAACGTGATTATCCATACAGGGACTCCGTATAGTCAAACAAAGCAAGACAATTAAGCAACACGCTCATGTAAAGCAAAGATATCACATTAGCAAGAATAAAATAGAATAACACTGTTATAATCGTAATAATAATAGTGATACTAATAATAAAATTGAGCATACGTTGAAAGAATTGTAAGAGACAGTCGTACACTACAATGACAGATTTAAAGCATTTTATAATTTTATGGCACAGCTCTAAACATTCCCAGATTCACTTTATGTCTGATAACTTAAAGAATCATGGAGAATAGACACAAGCAACATATCCTCGCCAATCATAAAGCATCATACACAATACCGCGTGACACAATTTTGCATTGACTGCATCTTCTTTACATGCTTTCTGTTCAAACTTGTGTGCACACAATTATTTGCTGTATACATATGCTGAAACGTATCCAGACATGTTCTAACGTTTTTTTTCTGTTCCTATTCCGTAACATAGCTAGGCGTTTTATAACATTTTATAACAATATACGTTATATTATATCAAAGCACGTTAGTTTGTTAATGATAATAATACATTGGTCACAGAAAACCAGAAAATGATATAAAATAAAGTAACAAATAAAAACTGCATAAAAATAGACAACGGATCATTCTTGCACATGTATACACTTACACATGAAGATAGTAACATCCTTGCACAATGTGTTTGCATTAGATATTTGTACATACAACACAAAGCAAAAAAGACATTCTTTCCCCAACAAGTAAAACATGAGTCGTATGTATATTTGTTATGAATTAAATGACGGATAAAATGACTCGAGTAATATTCCAACAACGTTAGATAATACATAGTACTTAATCTTATTTTTATATAAAATCTTTATGTTGTTCTTCTCATTTCATTAAGTATGAAATTTTTCTTAATTTTATAAAAAAGAACACAGGTATCTTAATTAGTTGATAATTGGTATTCATGTGTTACAATTCATTTTCCAGAAATATTATTATGTCGTAGAGGTAACAGCATCATGAACACTGACGTCAAGGGTGATCGGTAATGATGCGACACAATTAATATGATTACAAATATCTTAAAAATGAAAAGATTCGACAGATGCACATTTAAATAACTTTGTGTACATTCTTTTTAAAGTGCATAGAAAAATCAAAATTATATGCAGAAAATACAATGTTTAATCAATTAAAAACTTTAGATAAGTCCAAATGACCAAGTCTAAAGCAAAAACATGTATCTCATATTCCTAAAATAATATCACTGAAGCTTTGTGTTACTTACAATAACAGCAACTCGATAATGCATCAATAATAATCAAGCTTCTGGTCTCAATAGCCATTGTGAGTCGCATCCCTTTTTTTATTGCTTTACCCATATATTGTACCGTTTTCGACGATTGTATATCCATCCTTTAATCGATACATTCTAAATGTTGTCCTAATATGATTTTATCCCCTTTCCCGTCTTGGGCGTTACCAACGATTGTGTGTAACACTCCAAAAATATCTGTTGTGTCTTTTGTGAACGCCCTACTTTAATATGCACAGATAAAACGGCATGCATTTACTTCCGTTATCGTTGTGAATGAAATAAGCATTTCAACGCGAGCGTAAACCCGACTCTTCTGTCATGTTACTATCACACATTTCTAAAAGAAATTCTGCTGCGACTCTACTCTTGCATTGATCACGCTACTACGTCGCTGTCTGGCTTAAGATCAACCTCCACAATCGTATGATCAGGGTTACTGTCATCTTCATTCTCGCGATTGTCTGTATTGCTCTCTACATTTTGCATTTCAATCGATTCTACAGTCTTGAGTTCACTGGCCTCCTTTGTATCTCCAACTTGTTCGTCCACTGGTATCTCGACAATAATCTCGTTATACGCCGGCGGAACTAGTTTTGAGTCCCCGCTGTCACCGCTAAAGCCACCGTGTGCATTGCGGTAGTTCCTATATGCTTTCTGTATAATCTTCGCAGCGTAATGCTCTTTTTGTCTTTGAAGAGTGCTGCTCACAACATCATATTCAACCTTCTTCTTTGCAACAATTTCCGCTGGAATATCACCAGTATCTGCAGTCCCTAAGAAATTCTTTGCCAACGCATCGAGGATGTCTCTACAATAAAGTCGATCTCCTTCGTAAATTGGTATATCTAATTTCACCAGTAAAAAGTAGTTTGGTTTTGGAAGCTTTAGAGGTTCGTCTAAAAAGTCAACAAAATCTGACAACTTGTCTAGGGATATATATTGGGTAGCATCCGGATCGAATTTCTCCCAAACCTCGTAAAACATGTCAAAGTCATCAGGCGTCAAACCCTGTTGCACGTCTTCGGTTGCCTGGCTAAAATTCTCTAAAATGACGGCAATGTACATGTTCACAACAACGAGAAAACTTATAACTAAATACGTGACAAGATAAAAAACGGCCAAAGCGTAATTTCCGCAATTGTTTTTCGGTTCTGTCTCACAGTCCTGCTCATTCATTATACCTTTCAAGACTCCATCCCAACCAGCCGACGTGCACATTTGGAACAAGGTAATTATACTTTGCATAAACGTTTCAAAATTGAACAGGTCGTCGAGTCCTCCTGTCCTTTTGACGTCTTTGAAGAAATTCATACCAAACACGGCGTAGATGAACATTATTAGAAATAGTAAAAGACCTATGTTGAAAAGTGCTGGAAGTGAAACGGCCAGTGAAAAGAGCAAAGTTCGAATCCCTTTTGCGGATTTAACCAGACGCAGCACTCTTCCAACCCTGAAGACGCGAACAACGCGAAGAAGTGTCGGGGAGACTGGTAGTTCTTCCAGGTAATTGGCCAGTGCAAGACCTAAGAATGAAGGAAACAGTGCATTCAGTATTAAAATTATGCATTAGCATTCCTTAAATGGTATTTTATTTACAAGATTCCTTTGTTAGCTTCTGTAAGATGTTTTGGAATTCTATGGCAACACTGAAAGACACACACCACCTGGTTGAGTTAATATTGTTTTAAATAATGCTGATATATCGACTTGTCACGTATTTTTTCATTATTCCACAAAAGTTAAGCAATAGTACTCAGATTGATTATAAGATTAAACAATATTGCAAATGTCTGTCAGAAAGCATCAGTTTTCTCAAAACAATTTACCGTTTGCGGTATATCAGTTTGATGCACGTTTTGCTAATGCAATTGTGGGACTAAAACTGGAAAACGGAGACAATATCATAGATGCATAACTGCTTCATCTGCTGTAGGTGTTAACTATTATTAGTGTAACTGATACAATGTTAGGTCTTAACAAAGATTAGTATTTCTATGGATCGGGATGCATTGTTCAACTCTGGTACAAATAATCGTTAGCAATGTGTAACCCAGATTGTTATTGCATGTGAAAAGGCTAAACATGAACAACAAGAGCTGTCAGAGGACAGCGCGCTCGACTACTTGAAGCATTTCAGTTCTTGCATGTGTTTGAAAGTGGAAGGGGCTTACATTTATTGAAATACAAAGTTTCAGAGTTATGCCTATTATTTCATCAATTTATTCAAAGTTTCAAGTGAATACCTTATATAGTTTACAAGTTGTAAGTCTTTGGAACCAAAACTTTAACCCTAAAATCTATGTAAAAAGTGGGCATACCTCTGTCGAAATGCAATGGGGATTGTTGCCCCTGATGGTGGAGTTGATTACAAAGATGTATTTCAAGTTCCAAGTGAATACCATATGTAGTTTAGAAATGAAAAGATTTTAAACTGAAAATCTTTGTGAACAGGGGGCATAACTGTGTAAAAATACAAAACAGAGTTATGGGCGTTGTTGCAACTAATGCTCGAGTTAATGATAAAGAGATAATCCAGGTTTCAAGTGAATAACTATTGTATGTTTGAGGTTATGAGACTTTTGATTAAAAACTTCAACCTGAAAAACTAAGTGAAAAGGGGATAATACTCTGTCAAAATACAAAACTAAGCCATGTTGAATATTGTACTTGATGTTGGAGTTGATGACAAACGCGAATTCCAAGTTTCAAGTGAATAACGTGCGTAGTTTTCAAGTTACAAGTCTTTTATATATAAACTTTAACCAGAAAATGTATGTGAAAAGGAACAACACTCTGTCAAAATGCAAACATAATTATGGGTAGTGTTGCACCCGATGCTGGAGATAATGACAAAGGTATACTCAAAGTTTCAAGTGAATAACTGTAGTTTTGAAGTTACACGACTTTTGAATATAAACTTTTTTTTGTCATTCCAATTTTATTTCTTTTCTTTTCAAAACACAATATACATAATACATCAAATCAGTTTACAGTACAAAGTGGGTTTCACAAAGAATTTTTTATCTATACAACATAAATAAAAAAAGAAAAAATGTCTTTGAATAATATGCCCTTGTATAATGAAGAGAAGAAACGTTTTTGCTAAGTTTAACATGGATGGGTTCGTAAAAAATATTAGAATGAAATAAAATGAGACCAGCGTGACAGGAAAAGTTCATATTTATTTTGTGCGTGTGAAATTGTTTCTTCTAATTTTATTCGTTTTCTGAGGACATTTTGAAATATATTTATTTGTAGCACACTGTTTTCATTTTTAATTTAAATATATAAAATTTTGCAAACAACTTTATAAAGTTAATGCAGTATGAATTCATTTTACTAACAGTTTGAATATTACAAAATGATATGTTAGCATAATTCAAATCTAGCGTATCTCCCATGCCCAACATGTCCTGTATACATTTTTGAAGGCATGTCCAAAATATTTGTACGTATTGACATTCCCAAAACATGTGGATGTTTGATTCAGGATACATTGAATAAATATCGCAAAACTAGAATACTTTATTTTCCATTTATGCAAATAAGTGTTGTCGGAATACTTTGCATTTAATATTGTATTGAAAGCTTCTAAATTTAGTATCAATAGATAATTTTAAAGGTTGAGTGAAAATTAATTTTTTGAATTAATTTCTTCCGAATTTAGTAATAATTTCCATTTATTTATTATTTTAAAATCTTTTGGTTTTTCTTTTAATACTAGTATTCCTTATACTAGTTTACATAATTTGGAAGATTCTGTGATGTTGGTGAACATGTATTCTGGAGCGGAATACTCGATGTGGCTTTGCTGTAACAATTGTTTCCATTTAGTTGAAACCTATTAATTTAGCTCGCATCGAAAGCCTAAGGTTTATAGAAACACTCTCGAGTCCGTTTCCTGGGTAGGACCAGTACTTGGTGTCTTTGGAGGAGATATTGAGTACGCTCCCAGAGTGGGGATCGAACCCGGGACCTCCCGATCGCTAGGCGGACACCATATCCATTACGCCACCGCGACCTTTTAATTGTTTCCATTCAATAGGAATGCTGTTTATCAAAGCGTAATATTTCAAAAAATCATTTTACATTATACAGATAAACGATTTCTGGAAAAGTGTAAAATTGTTTGGTTCTGAAATTGAATATAAGTTCTAAAATGTGTACTCCGTTTTCAAACCATGTTTAAAAAAAGCGTTTTGTTATTATGCTTTATAAATGTATTATTCCAAATAAGTTGTTTTTGGATTGGCATGTAGTCAAAGGACGCGCAAAGCCACCCGTGAATCACATTTTTCAGAAACTCAGATTTTATATTTGTGGTTTTAACGTCAGTGGGTTTTAAATTTGATTTAAATATTAATGAACCACCGAATTTATCTAGCATGTTGGTGTAGATTTGTATCAATTTAGATTCTGTTTGGAAAATAAAGCGTTGAACCCAACTTGCTTTGAGAGATTCAATGTGGCATGTTGGGAGTTCCAAATGAACTTCTTATGTATACAGTATTGAATTTGACTTAATTTTAATGCACCCAATTTTAATATTTTACAGTTGTTTTTGTTGAGTGTCAGACCCGATATTGATGCAAAGTTTTCGAATACATTAATAAAGTTTTAAATGATTTGTGTGTGCCATCTTACATAAAGGATGCATCATCAGCGAACATTGATTGTTTTACGTGAACAGTATGTATATTTATTCCTGTAATATTTTGATTTATATCTATTTCTGCAGACAAAAGTTCTATGCATATAATGAATAGGTAAGGAGATAATGGACAGCATTGTCTGACACCTTTTTGTATGTTGAAAAACTCTGAAAACTGGCCATTATTTGTTACACATGACATTGCCATAGGATAAAAAAAAGCTTTACCCAATTTATTGTGTGTTGACTAAACTGAAAGGTGTCAAGGCATTTAAACATAAAATCATGATCAATGCTGTCAAATCTTTATTAAAGTCCGCGAGGAATATAAGACCAGGTTCACTGGTATCATTCTCCTTTTCAATCATTTCTTGTAAAATTCTTACGTTTTCTTCAATATATCTCCTTTTTATAAATCCAGTCTGGTTTGTACTAATAATAGTGTCTAAAAGTGGTTTAATCCGATTGGCTATTGCTTTAGACGCAATTTTATAATCAACATTTAAAAGTGAAACAGGTCTCCAGTTGTCAATCAACAAAGTATCTTTTCCAGATTTTGGGATTAAAGTAATAATGCTTTGTTTTTGCAGTTCTGTTAAGTTATTGTTGTCAAGCAACTAGTTTAGCGACGCCACTACGTATTGTTTTATGTCGTTCCAAAATATTTTATAAAAATCTGCAGACATACCATCTGAACCAGGATTTTTTATTGTTTTTCATTTCTTTTAAGGCGTTAGCACATTCGTATTCTGATAAGAACCTATTTTCATTTTCAATATGCTCCAAATTTATTTTATATGTATGTTATTGAAAAAATGGTTTTTCTCATCATTAATTATATTTTTGTTTTTCTTATATAATTTTTCATAGAATGATTTAACATTTGTTAATATTGAATTTTTGTTTGGTATTCTTGTTCGAGTAAGTATGAATAATTTAGATTTAATTAGCCCTGGCCATTTTTCGTTATTTCTATTTCAAGTTGTATGTATACTAGTGAGTGATCAGATTTGAAGCCTGGTGCTATGTTACAATATGTAATGAAATTTATTATATTTTACGTAACTAAAACATAATAAAGTCTGCAAAATATTGGAGGGTTAGTGTTTGAGTGCCAATTTTAAACATTTTTTTCGGGATTGTGAAGTCGCCAAATGTCACATCAATCATAACTTTCAATGAGCGAATGAATATAAACTTTATCCAGAAAATATATGTGAAAAGAGACATAGCTCTGTCAAAATACGAAACAGAGTTATGGGAAGTGTTGCAAATGATGCTGGAGTAAATGAGAAAGGTATATACCAAGTTTCAAGTGAATAATTTACGTAGTTTTGGAATTAAAATACTTTTGAATATAAACTTTAACCAAGTTCAGGCGTGGACGCCGACGCGGACGCAACCGCCGACGCCGGGCTAGTAGGAAAGCTCAAATATTCTTCGAATAGTCGAGCTAACAACACATTCTTGTCAAATACTGACAATAGGCCCGTAGCGGAAATGATCCGATTTAAAGCATGTTGTAACAAAAAACACATAACTTATTTAATATACTACAATTGCATCATGAATAAACATCCAAACGGAATTACTCAAATAATCTACACAATAGTGTCCTTATGGACAGACCGGGAGTACACATTGCGTAACGACAGCATCAACTTTTTGTGGATACCTATGCTGAAAGTATTTTTGTAAAGGTCAAGAATAGTGAGCACCTGACGCCAGGTATACCAGGATATATAAGATATATAGGCCCCTTTATGTTGTAATAATATGTAATTAAAATAGTTTAAACATAACACATCTGGTTTTTTTTTTAATTTACAACTGAATGAGTGAAATTCATCTGAATTTACTTATCTATGAAATGATACGTGAACGAAGAAACACAAACTGTTTTACAAAGATATACATGGTAAACATTCTAAAAATATATCAATTTTTTCTAAAATCGAGAAAACAATAACCGAAATCAACGTTATTTATTGAACAAGTAAATGTATTATCTAGCGCATATGTGCAACATTCGGCGTATCATATCTTCTCTGAAAATAATACACGGACAATAAACCGGACTGGTAACTGTAAGTGACGAATGTCTTAGTGACAAGTTTTGAATTAAACATATTGATTTGGCAATTTATTCTGACGTATGTAGTTGTATAACAAGCTTATTGAAATACAAAGGCATTTAAGTGAAGTACTTTAGAAAAGGTACAAATTTGTCTGTCACATATTGTGTCAAAACGTTCATTGATAAATAAATCACATATTGGGTCAAAACGCTCATTGCTAAATAAATGAAATGCTGGGTCGAAAAGTTCATTTATAAATAAATCGCATATTAGGTCAAAACGTTCATTGATAAATAAATCACATATTGGGTCAAAACGTTCATTGATAAATAAATCACATATGCGTCAAAACGTTCATTGATAAATAAACTGATTTTGATCAGGACATGATTAACACGATTCGGAATCGTCCTAATGCCAATTGTTAAAGGGGCCTATTCACAAAATGGAAAATTAAAAATGTTCTTTGTTTGTCGAAGATCCCAAAAGAAAAGGTATATTCTCATATGAACGAACGAAATAACATTTCCGACACAGACATACATTGGAAATAGTGTTGTTTATGGACAATCATCTATTTAAATAAATAAAATTATAAGGCGTTAGAAAAGTTTTAGTCAGTATTGTAGAAAACACGCGTACCACTTACATGGCGTTAAAATACAACACTATATCTGTAAGTCCAAAAGGCCTAGTGGTCAGCTTGATAGATATTTTATACCGGAGATCGTACGTTCGAGTCCCGGCAAACGCAAATATGTTTACTTTTTTTCTTTAAATAATATTTGTTTTTGGTTTGCCCAGATCTTTTAGTTTTGCAGACATTTAATGACATTTTGTTTTCAAAAAAAAAAAATGATAACGAACATATGTGAATTACCCCTTTTAATTTATAAATACTTTTGAATATACCACTATGTACCCCCAGCATAGGTGACCACTACACTGACATCCACAAAAATAATTATGGAAATTATTGTCGGCAAAGTCATGCAAGAAATAATATATTCGTCTCACTCGCAATATAATCAATTTCATTTCATTCCGGGACAACTGAAAGACGGGAAAGGGCAGGCTCTTTGAAATGGATTGAAACCAGTTCACAACTTACTTATTGCTTCGGCTGAAAGGACAATTTGTATTATATAGGTAAATGTCTATCACACTCCAGCCGCATCAGTAGTAAATAAACAACTCCTATTACAAATTTAAAGTCCCCGTTAAATAAACATATATTTTGTATACTTATTGCAAGTTTCGCTTGGTATCTTCCAATCAAACAAAGGTGTCTGGTTACACACATATTTGTGGATATCAAAATCACCATCACCTGTGTGTATTTTGCAACTGTTATACTGTGAAGTGAAGATTGTAACCATTACCTTTAGAATTTAGTTAAAACACATGTATTACAATAATATTTAAACGGTTAACGACACATAAAAATTACTACTTTTTATTTGCAATTTTGAAAATTTAAATATTGTTTTGCAATAAAGTATCGTATTATTGTTTTAGAATTACTTATCGTTAAATTTCAATTGATCCAAATAAGTGCTAGACTATTAACTACTCAATAATGTTAAACATGATGCTTAAATATAACAATGCATTGACGTAGTGAGCTTTGATAAATATTTTATCTGGTATTATATATCTGTTTGATATACAATGTTTACCATAAATAGCTGTAGTTACATCGGCTGTAAATATGCATTAAATAAGAGAAATAACATGCAAAAATATTCAACATATTTTCTCTCTGAATAACTCCATGTAAAATAAGGTTGTTTCTCAATCCTGTTTAACCATATATCTAGCTGAAACACATTCACAATTTGAAGTTATTACAATCAGTATTAATATAATTTAATATGAGAATGCTATTTTTTTTAAATAAATACTAAATCGATTATAAAACTTTAAACAGGCGAATGTTTTCTTGTGTGAGAAAAAAGTTCTCATATCGGCAAAATGACAAATGGGATGCAAACAACAATTTATTGTTTGAACTCTAAGTAAATACTTGACCCAAATTGTATTACTGATAAAATGATAATCACGAAGTAAAAACAAAACAGTACGTGTTTAAATGCTTCCAATTAAAAATTTGACCTCTATGTAATATGGATACAGTTCTTGTTTGAAAAAGGACAAATAAAGAACGTCGTAAACAGGTCCACTTCTTGTTTGAATACTTCCAAGCAATTGCTTCCCCATATATGGATACAGTAACAATCAAGAAGCTAACAATTCCATTGTTTTAGCAATTCCAAGCAAATATTTCACTTAATTGCCCGAAATGTGAACTACAAAATATAAAATGGAACTATTTCAACATAAAAAAATACTTTACCTAATATGGATAAAATAACAACCACGAAGTCGAATACATTCCAAGGGATCTTGAAGTAGAAATGGCGAAGACCGATCAGCTTCATAACGCACTCGCCCGTAAAGATGATGATGAAGGCAAAATTCACCCAGTATAACGCTATAATAAAAAGAAGAATTTGTAGAAGACTTATTATGAAACTTTGGTAGTTTATAAGAATACACTTAGCCATACACTTAAATAGTTCAATACTCTATATTTTAGTACCCATAGAATGGAATACAAAATCAGAAAAAAATAATAGATTCAGTGGCAAAACTGTTGCCATTTAGACCAAGAATGTGACCAACATTATCGTGAGACTCTAACTGGTTACACTTTGCTTTATACTCTACATGCCATTACTATATAGTTTAACATGTTATGTCACATTACGGTGTATATTCTCTTTTGTACCATAGGGCAGAACAAATTCGGCAGTACTAAAAGAACTTATTAAATTCAGCACGTATTATGGTAACATCGCGTATGTGATTACCATGGCAACGTACCATCTGTGAACTCTTCGCTCTGGTTATAGTGTTCCATGGTCATGGTAAGCATGTTCAGCATAATCACAACCATAATAACAATATCGAACTTCTGCGTCGTAGTAATATCGAACAATATGTTTCCCGGGAACCACTGTTGCAATATGAAACATATATTATATGAGGAGAAAGTTGTTTTATTGAACAGTAAACGACATATTTTATATTTGTTAATATCTAGAGATATCAGATCAATATTTTTATTTAAAAATACTTAAACACTCTGGTTACATCAATTATTTCAATTATTTTTTCCATGGCAAAGTAAAAAACAGTTAGAAAAAGAGAACGTTATTTAATTTGTTTTTCGCATAAAATCTAAACAAAGGTATGTCATTTTATTGTTTAATATCTAGTCAGTTAAGCACTATTAGATTCAAACCGTAATAAACAAAACAAGATCAAGCTGACATCAAATTGTGTCTTGCTATAATAATACAAACAAGAGCTGTTTGTAAAACACGTATGCCCCCTCTAGGCTAAGATCGGATGAAAACTGTTGGACATAGAGAGCGGATACTGCTAAAATTGCCAATTTTTGATAATTCAAGGGTTACACCTATACAGTTCCTGGGGCGATTTTGCTGATCATCGAACTTGGCTCAGATATTATGATCTCAAACAGCTTCATCAAGTTTGATAAAGATCGAATGAAAACTGCTGGACTTGGAGAGCGAAAACGGCTAAAAAGGCTAATTTAGATAATTCAAGGGCCATAAATCCACAGATCCTTAGGCTTTTTGGTTGATTTTCGAACTTGACCGATATATTTTGCCCACAAAGATTTTCACCAAGTTTGGTAAAGATCGGGTAAAAACTGTTGGAGTAAGATAGTAGAAATGGCTTAAACTGCTAATTTTAAACAATTCAAGTGAGATAACTGTACAATTACTGGGACGACTTGGCTGCTTATCAAACTTGACCGAGATATCACGAAGTTTGGTGAAAGCAGTTGGACTTTTAGAGCGGAAACGACATTAGCAAACCAATATACCCCGCCATTTCGATGAGCGGCATAATCATTCACATATTTACATTTATTTTTTTAAATACTTTTATAACCATATTTGCATCAAAAACAATTATTAAACAGTGTAACAAGTAACGAACTTAATTTGCATAAACCATGCCGAAGCGGTTTCCTGTATTAAAACGGGTATTGCACAAACATCAAGTGACAACACTGACACACTCTTCATGCAAACATTACCATGCAGTTCATGCGAAAAGTTATTATTAAGTTTTGTATCAAGAGACACCATAGATTTAACGCCTGATGTTCATCACATTTGAATACGAATAAGTTATTTTCCCTAATAATAGATTTCTACTTTACAGGACATCTTCTTTGTTTGTTATTATAACCCTTTGCTTTGCGTCGTTATATTACAAAACCATGACAGTCACTATATTGACACTGTTTATGGTCACCGAATAGAATTCTGATATTCATTTGACATTATGCAGTAAAATACTATATCATTTGTATGCATTCCGTACTAGCTTTGTATCAAGCTTTTGTGCATGTCAATTAAGAAAGTTGATAATCATTCAAATAAATACAAAAAGCTTGTGCTTTGCCTATGGCTTTAATTATGGCACATGTTGTTACATGGGAACATAATTATAGATTAGGTTTATAACAAATAATACTGGTTTAGCTAAAGCTGCAAACATTCAAGGGAAATAATACAAATGTATTGCTACAAGTACTGTTCTACTTAATAGTTGATACTTTCAACTTATAACTTATACTTATAACATCAACGAATTATACAAAAAACACAAAACCCAAAGTTTGTATTGAATTTCTACTAGCATCTGTGCGTGTAACAGAACTAAACCAAGTGCAGAGGTGAGGTAGATAGTTGGGTGGGTGTGAAAAAACTTTAGTGTCTATATCAACAACTTTTAATTACATTGTTTCTGCTTTATGTTTATGTATTTATTATTTATTTATGTGTACGTGTTTAAAGCTTCTGTCAATGCGAAACATAAAACAGAAATGTAATCACATGGCAAATTAAATTTTCTTGGGATATTTTAAAATCTTCAATCACACTTTTTTTCTCAATTAAATAAAGTTGTTGATATATTTGTTTGATTTATTGTTGATTTCGGACGGGAAGATAAAACCCCTGTGACATGCCCATTCCATGATTGCCCAAAAGAACCATAGTTACCACTTTGCAATGCAATCATTTATAACTCCGTTTATATTTCTATGTGTAGTGTTAGTACACATAGCATGTATAGATTTCAAATATGTTTTCTTTGTCACAAGGACATTTTGACTGACAATTTCCCTTTTAGGATTTGTTTTCGTAAAACAGTAGAAGTCCATTAGCATTTATATCCGGGCGTTTTTTATATAATTAAAATTGGGGCAGGCTGAATTTAGAAAACGCTTCAACGACGATGTTGAAAACCCACACTAATCGGTTTGTTAAACGTTTCTTAATTTCCAACATAACAAAAGTATTACACACTAATGCTCGATATTTGCTCATCAAGGTTATATTCAACGTACCTTTCTCAGTAAAATAAACGGCCAATATTATAGTATGACAAAACATTAATATTGTTAAAATAAAATCGTTGTTTTCTGAATTTGTTGTTATCTAAAGACCATATGAACTGGTGCATTTGCCGATTCTTTTGTTTTTGTTTTAATTTGGCAATTTAGAAAATATAATGGATCAAATTTTAGAGACAAAATGATTGCAAAACAATGGCACAGTTTCATGTCTTTTTTTCTGCTATGCTAGTGTGAAGATTCAACATTGTAACAATTAAATATGAGACATTACAGTCAACAGCATTTGAACAGCTAACTGCAATGCACTGTACACAGAACAAACTTATTATTTAAAGTTATGTAGTCAATAAACTGAAATACCAATTCGAATGAATTACTGAACGTAGTCTATTTCACAACCTTTTCATCGAATATAACCAGTGGGCAAATTAAGAGTGATGGCGAAATATAAATATGTATGTCACTTGTCAAATGCAAATTATTTAAAATTAAATGTTTTTACAATGTTGCGGACGTTCATTTATTTTCATAATCCCAATGCCTATGTTAGTACACCGAAATGCATATACTGATGCTTTAAAAATGGTTGGCATATTTGTTGCTGTTGAAAAAGACATGAATCCGACATAAGTTCCTTGACTTCGTGAATTAGCTGTGGATCTAAAAAAGGGTCATCATTGGACTAACGCTAGGTCTTGGTATAGATTTCTGGGGGCTTTTGGACTGCATCCTCTTCATGGCGTTATAGTATTTCTTCTGGTCTTCTGTCATGAACATTTCTATAGAACCGGCCTGAAGTAACAAGATTAAGAAGTGTGTTCGAGAAAATGGAGAATAGGTATTAAAGCTGTTGATATGTTAATATTGTTTTAGTTTGCTCCAATAACCTACAACAAACGTTATACATTACATTTACACATAGAACATCAACGCTTGAGCTTCTATCTAAAATGATCACTGTACGTGCGTTCATTGTATTTAGTAATTGGAACACCATTGCCTTATATATTGGTTTAAAAACATTTTAGATAGAAACTCAACAGAATGTACAATAGCTTTAAACACGGATCTAAAGTACCATTTCAGCCTATTTAACATATGGACAGTTCATTTATAGACGATTGGTTTATATACACTCTTACGTTGAACGTAAATATTTAATATATATTATATATAAAGTATATATTACAAAAAATGGAATAGGCTATAATGGTACTTTTGTATAAGTACGCAAGGCTTGTTAAGATTTCAACGAAAAAGCGCCCTAAATGTCTGTCACAAATATTAGCAAGCCAAGCTAATCAGTATATAGATGACAGTATTCAGATTCAAGTACTGTCATTTATATATAGGACTAGTTCAAACCCAAACGACCTGTGTAAACGCATTGATGATTTGTTGGCCTTGTGCTTCAATAAATTATTTAAGGCAAACTGGAATGACTGACATGATTAGAATTGCCAGCTGGAAATTCGTTATCAGAGTCTTAATATTGTATCACCATTGTTTTACACAGGTTATGCTAACAACACAGATGAAGAAAGTCCATCCACAACGAAAAGTTCAGGTTAGAAAGATAAAACAAGACAAAACGCCCTAGCCACTGACGTTTGGCCGAGGGATGGCCTTTATGGGGCTTTTTGATTGCATTCTCTTCATAGCCTTGTAATACTTTTTCTGGTCCTCAGTCATGAACATTTCCAGCGACCCACCTGTCTGATATACACAATAACAATCCGCTGTGAGGCATTTATGGAAGTAATGGTTGCGCAGAACAGGGCGTATGTATATATGTATACGAAACATATACATTTAAACATAAAGCATAGATGCTTGACGATGCAGATTGTGATGAAACGACTAACTAGGTCGTGTGTGTGTAATGTAGGCAACGAATAATTGGTCGTGTAATTCGTATAGACAATTGAATTGCTTCATAATATTTGAATACGTCCCGATTGTTGCTTAGAATAAAACGTATTATAAAGTATTATGATGTTTATGAAAAATATGCAAAGATTTACGTCACCGGATGTCAACAATAAACAGTCAAAGATAATTTCAGTTATTCGCATTGTAAAAATACAGGTATTGACATCAACCCATTCCTGTGTATATGTAATGTTTTTCTTTGTCCTAAATTATTCTTACTACAACCATAGTACATGGTATGTGTAGCAAGTATAATTTTCTGAATATAAAGGTAGATGTATGTGAATGTTATTGTTCCACGATTTCCATATACGGTTCTTATCGTTTAATAGAATCAATGATAGTCAATCCGTCCGTGTCTAATATATAAAACTTATTTATTATGCCTCAGTCACACACTCCCGATTTTAACTGCCGTTCTTGAGTCCACAGCGTCCCGAATCAAATATATCAAAAATCGGGGCAATATTCTGAGATTCGGGGCTCGAAATTCAATTTTTGATCATCAGATCGAAAATGTCCTGACAGCGTTTCGACAGAGTCCCGACAGCGTTCCGATTCTCCCGAATGGTATCCGACAGTTTCCAGACAGTGTCCCGACAGCGTCCCGCCAGCTCACGACGGCGTCCCGACATTCCCGACTAGTTGATTATCTGTATCGTTGCGCTATCGGGACGCTGTCGGGAGCCATAATCGGGAATGCGTGACTGCCGCAACAGATTGATTTCGGTGAGTACGCTGCAGATGTCACAATGCAAACAACGGAAATGCATAGCAGCGTATTCAGCTCATATAGATAATACTGTCATTAACAAGCAATAGTGCGAATACATCTAAACGCTCCTTGCATAGGGCGGAAACATCCGTGTTAAAATTATGCCACACCATCTACGTTATGGAACCTTTCTGACATAATACACTCCGAAATCACACATGATCATGGCTGACATACTGGTTAACACGGATTCACTAACACATAGAGACGACATATATGCCTTAAGCAGCAACAAGAGCATTGTTCAAACAACAATAACTTCAGGATTGGGGGAGACATATGACGATATATGGACATTTCTGACACTGACATCAGGCCGAGGGACGGCCTTTATCGGACTTTTAGCTGCCATTCTCTTCATAGCTTTGTAATACTTTTTCTGGTCTTCAGTCATGAGCATTTCCAACGAGCCACCTGCCTTAAGTCAGTAACAAACATCATTATGTTAATGGTCTGTAAAATACAGGAAACGACCTTTTTCCTATTGTTTTCAGAATCTGTTAAAAATATTTGAATACGAAACAAAATAGAGTAAATTTTCATTATATTTAGAACGAACAAGTGTGTCATTACATGACAATATAAAGTATAATTCAAATCCACAAATAATCGTATAATTATGCCTCATAATTGCAGGGGATTGAACAGGTATTTGATACAAAAAATGAAAAATAATGGTATCTTTTATATTTAAACATTTAATGAACTACAATTGTGCTTTGAATATTGTCAGGCATGTTACATGAAACTATGTAGTACACACATCAATATAACTTTATTAAGCCTATTCGTTGTCATACAATAATACTTTTAACATAATTAATCTAAAAGCAGATTTAATTGACCAAACTTTATATTTAAGACATTAAGACACATTTAATTATAGTGTACACTAAATAATAATATTTGTTAGGCTATGTTTTTTCTCATCTGAACATTAATTATTTAGGTCATTGTTCTAATTGGACGCAAAAAAAAACGTTCCTAAAATCGACAGTGCGTAAAGGACATTTTAGAAACATTGTACATTGTTGTGCCATATTTCTATTGCATCGGTCTTGAAAAAAAGTTTAACAATTTAAAAATTAAGCTGTTGAATACATTGATATTAACTTGCTTGCGGAAATAGAAAACAAATATTTTATTTGAAAGAAAACAATCGTATCCAGTAAGGGGAAGATTTCAATAATATATTTTAGGCATAAACATGTAAACCTAAAGCCAGTTAACCAACTTCTATCCTGCAATATAAACATTTATTAGAACATGAGAAAAAACGAGTAATATGACATGTTCATTTGGTATAGCAAGATAATTACAAACCACGGCAATTACGACACACCGTATAAAATGTAATCTACCATTTAAACAATAAATATGGGTATCGTTAAATTGCCGAAAGCTGCGTTTGAAAGTTCAATGAAAGTATGCTATACAAACCGATGCCACGCATTGATCACACATGGAAATCTTACCTTCTTTTTTTGCTTGTTGAAGTTGTCGATAATCACACCAATGAATAGATTGAGGGTAAAAAATGAGCCGAGAATAATGAACAGGACAAAGTACAGGTACATCATGTAATTAATCTCATTATCTGGCTGTACGTCCACCTGAAACAGTAAAATTTACAACGTATAATTTTAAAATCTTTAAACAAATCCTTCTACGATGATCTACATGTTTTGACTGATGTAAGCATTATACACTATTCAAATCAGTAGAAATTAGAACAAAACACTTAAAGGGACTAGGTCAAAAAAAATGGCCTCAAGGAGGGAGTGGGGGTAATTTTTTTTTAAATCTTAAATTAAGACATTACTAATGCCATCTTATACCGGTTAAAATACGGTGTATATAATGGAAAAGGGTTTTCGCACCACTCTAATATAAAAATTTATTTATAATATGGGTCGTGTTTGTTTGGCCCTTTTCATGTTTACATTCTGACGTCTGAATGTTGAGTATTTTGTATAACCATTGTTTACACACGTTTCCTTACAAAGCAGAATAGCACAGTTGGTTAAAACGCTGTCTACTGTGATATCTTCGTATGGCTCCTAAGTCGTGAGTACGATACACGCTTGCGGTTTTATTTTATTTTTTACATTTTTGCTGATTTTTTTTTAATCAAATATCTCGTAATATATCATGTTAATTGTTCTATAGTGCAAATGGAAACTAATTTTTCGTTGACTTAGTCCCCTTAAAAAGATAAAATTATTTTCAAATATTTTCAGTTTTTTTGGTAGCCATTGGCTATTCTGGCTATTGGTAGAGCTAACAAAGACTGATCTCTGTAACAACACCTCCGTCAAAATTCACAAAAATTCACGAAAATATAAACTCTCTTCGCCAGAGATTCACTCTGAATCGGAAGTACATTTGTAAAATGTATGTTTGTTTATTTAGAGAGACATCTATACGCTTATCTTATAGCCCTTGTGGATCAAATGGTTACTTGCAATAAAACAAAAGCAACATGTCCGAAAAATAGCTAGATGATAGACATATATGTTGCAAAATGTGATAATGGCTGCAATACCATTTGCCTTATAACTGGAATGTTATTCTGCTAAATGTACAAGTACGGACTATGTCTAACGTGCTAAGAAATAAGCTTTTATTTCATTTATCCACGTGTTTTATATACGGAGACCGTATTTAACCTACTTGTGCCTATTAATCTAGTAACCATTTAAAATACGAAGGAAACAACTTATCACACAATCAATCTTGAGATCAAAGCATTATAATATATTAAGTATATAAAACAATTGAATTAAAGAAATCTGGAACATTTTGCCTTGA
Source organism: Congeria kusceri (assembly GCA_027627225.1). Taxonomy (NCBI): domain Eukaryota; kingdom Metazoa; phylum Mollusca; class Bivalvia; order Myida; family Dreissenidae; genus Congeria; species Congeria kusceri. The sequence continues at coordinate 56,586,187 of CM051028.1, read as the reverse complement.
TATTATCTCAGTAAACTATTTTGTTTTCGCGCCTCTTACCTTATCTGTAAACCCAAAGACGTGATATTAACATATGCAAATTTAAACGAACGAACGAATAAAGCTGCGTTTGCCTTATTTAGCACTATATCTTAAAACTTAAAACAATTCGTTCACTATTAATATAACTATTTATATAAACATGTTGCGATTAACTTCCTTAAACGGGATACATGTTCAGCTGTATTACTTTTCCACATCTGCAGTATTGTCATATATCATGTCAATACATAAGGTTAAAAGTAGAAAAGTCATATACATGTAGAATATTCAACATTCAAACATACAACAGACTAAAAAGCACACATCCATAAAAACACTTTTTCTTCTATTCCTTCTTACCTTTGTTGGGCTATCTACTGCATCGCGTATAATATCAACCCAACCTTTATAAGTAGCCTGAAATACATGCATGTTTTGATGCAGAATATTGTTTTTACATACTCAATGTTTCCCTTCTAGAGATGCACACCTATAAACCTAGGGTGGGTCTTGCCTTAGAGTTCACAATAAGTTTGTTTCCCTGACTTAGCTTGCTTACGTGGCGTATCAACAAAAGCCGGTGCTAACGCGACGTACGGCAAGTATGGCCAATAGAAACTTTCCATTCAAATTAGGGTCCCAACCCCAGGGAAGTTTGATTTCGTTACCCAGGACAATACATACTTCAGCAGGACTGTCCACAGAGTCCCGGATGATGTCTATCCAACCCTTGTATGTTGCCTGAAAGGAGATGCGTTCCAAACACACACTATTATACGCTACTATTTCTATCTAAACATGCAGTGAAATGCTAAGGTCAAATACAGTTCCACAACTACACAACGACGTATGAAGAAACAAAATCATTGCATAAACATTTAAATCGACAAGTATTTATAAGTATTCGATAGCTATTAGAAATACGTTTTGTTAGAGTAAATATATTTATATCTTCGTTTGTTTGGATTTTTCGCCGTATTCAACAGTATTTCAGTCATATAACGGCGGTCAGTTAACATACTCACACTTTTCCTGGGTAAGCTGGTTTACCAGTACTAAGTGCACATACTTATGTCAGTAACAGACAACTGCCCTACTTGAATCAGAGGTAGGGGGGCGGGAGGATGGCCGTAGAAATAATTTCATGACCAATCCCCACACAATTTATGTGGCCGGGCTGGGAATCGAACCAGCGATCCTCGGATTTGTAGTCCAGCCGGCCCGGTATATATATATATCTAATAGCTTTCTAATATATATTGGAGATGAATTTTGAACAAATATGATAACAGTGACTAATATTCTATCTGCAGAAAAATATCCGAAACGCAAAAACATAGTAATTTTTTAGTAATTTTCAGAAATTCATTAGTTGTTTCCTTCTTGGATATTATAAACGTAAGGTTGGAGTGCACAATAAAGAAAAGCTATACAACTTTGATGCTTGTTGATAAAATTTAGTAAGTAACAGAGGCGCATGAAAAAAATACTGTCAAACAAACATGTATATTATTAGTGTAAATGTGCGATAACAGGTGTAAGAGAATTTAACTAAGAACATACAAGTGCATAGACAGATTTCGCATGCATTCACAAAGCTATTATGTTTACAAAAAAATCGATTACCACTGTGATAAAAACGTTACTTATGCATAAGAAATATACACACAAATCGGTTAAATTGTGAAAACTGTAACATAAACGTTACAAAAGCATAATCAGTATACACTAGACCCAGCTATGATTGTGCAAAAGCAGTTACCACTGGAATACTAAAGCATAAGCAGTATACACAAGACCCAGCAAATACATACAAGGATCAGACCCTCATGGAGGTGCGCAAGACATGTTTGTGCAGCGGGACATGTTTAACTGATCTTTGAAATCCCAATCAAATGTAATACAATCCCCAAATGTTAGTAGCGTGTGCATCTTGGAAACAAAACAAGTATCATATGACAATTGTGTGAATATCGTGCAGTATTGCCGTTCATTCATATACTGAACATAGGAAACGTAATTAAACCAGCCAAAATTAATAAATTAAGAAAACCAACTTTGGTTTGGGTATTAAGTACATATAAAGTGACTTAATGAAGCAATATACATTTTAACATTTTTTTTAAAAAGTGAATTGATATAAGTCAATGATTTAATTAATATTTTAATCGGATTTAGTAATAACATAACGTTCACGTGGTTCTTACAGACGGTTTGGCTTACCACTTGGAGTAATGCAAGATATGCGTTCAAGACATTATCAAAGTTGATCGGCGAATTCTCCCACGTGTAGTTGTTCGGACTGGTTTCACAGTCCGATCTATTCTTCACTTCTGAAACGTTGACTCGGTTGCCATCGCCGTCCACGCATTTGAAGAATTTGCCAGCAAAGAACTGCACGCCAACGATTCCGAAGATGAGCCAGAATACCAGACAGACCAGCATCACGTTGAAAATGGATGGTATGGCTTTCACCAAAGCGTTGACAACGACCTATAACCAAATTGTCAGTATCTCGAGCCGTTACCGTCTTGCTTGATTTTTCTTCTATATTTTTCATACAGACTCTTTATCAAAAAGTCTGAATGTAACACACACCGGTACGTTGATAATAATGTACACATATATTGTCAATTATATCAAGTCAGGGTTTCGCGGTCTATGAGTTTTTTGTCAGAGATCATTGGACATTAAACACTTTTAAACTGGCATGGTTCATAGTACTGTAACTAACGTTAGACATTAATTTTTATATGTAAATCCGTTTTCAAATCAACTAACATACCTTCATTCCCTCCCATCTGGAAACAGCCCTTAGAGGTCGGAGCGCTCGTAAAGTACGCATGGCTTTGAGGGATTCTGCATCACCAATTTTTGCTAATTTTGCCACAACCATCACAAGGGAGATCTGAAACACGCTTTATTTGATACCCACTGATAATTGACACAAATGTCACTCATATTTAAACTGATATCCACTGATAATTGACTGTTTCCACAAATGTCATTCATATCTAAATTATCATAATACTGTTTCCAATCATTGCATTTGGTTATTATCTGAATAACTGTCTTGACTGTTTTACACTAAGGTTCATACATGTCCAAACGCTTGTGGTGAAATAGGCGAAGAAATTAATTGAAATGATTCATCTCAAACTAGCTCAGATAGAGTTTCAGAGTTGCAAAACATGCTAACAATTCTTGCAAATATTTAAGCTAAAAGCCTGTTAACTTAAGACCTGATACATTTAACATTTAAAAACAAATCAATTTATCAATTTATAATAACAGTTGATTTATATAACCAAACTAAACCATAGCATAACTAACTTGCATAAATAAATAAATCACAGGGTCGTTCAATAAACCGGTTGTTAAACCTTTGAAAAACAGAGTAGTGGTACTCAAGCCAACGAAAAACACTTACAGAGACAATAATGAAGTCCAGCCAGCACCAGGCATCCGTAAAGTAAAACTTGAAGCCAAACGCAAACCATTTAATTAACATCTCGAGGAAAAACACTACGGTGAAGACTTGGTCCATAAAGTTAAGAATCTCTTTCATTACTGGCCGTTGTTCTAGGTATACGTCCTCTAACGCCTGTAAGTAATAAACGTTTCCACAAATGTTAATGATATACAAATCTGTTCTTGTCCCATCGTTTCAATTGGACATGACGAGTTTAACGGTTAACGTTATTGTGCACACGTGCTAAACTTGTAACGCGTTTGAGAGTTTCTGAAGCTCGATGAGTAAAAATTAGTCGGCTTGGAATAATTAAAGATGAGTTAAAAATGTAACTAAAGAAAAAGGAAATACGCATATCATTTATATTTGTGCTCTTTATACATCAACTCATATCAATATTACTGTTCTAGAAAAGTCTTATTTGGGCCTGGAATTAAATCACCAATTAACGTTAAGATTACCTTCTTATTATTCACATATAAGTAAACATGATGCAAACTCTCTCAAATATTGGGCAATATCAGATATCTAAAGATATAATAAAACAATTCCTACCAATGCCAGACTGCTTGCTATAATCATTACAATGATAAACGTCTCGAAGTATTTGTGCTGCACTAGAGCAAATGCTTTCTTCCTTCCTTCAAACCATATCTGGCCAACCCGAGATCTCTCGATGGTCATGCAGCACGGGAATTTCGTTCTAAAATTTGAAATAAGGCGTAAAAAGGTTGTTGGTTTCCGCTTACCCGACCCCCCCCCCCCCGAATTTTTTTGTGCCGACCCTAATTTTTTCTTTCTTTATCGATCATATGCGGCGTTTCGGTAATTAGCAAACGTTTCGGATTAGTCTACGCGAGACAGGCGCTCTTGGTAATGACACACCGTAAGGAACAGTTTCTTTGAATGGAGGCGTATAAACATTTCACATGCATTCCAATATACCTAAACTGTGTGTTGATTATGCCGCGAAGATTATCTCCCGCCTAGATTTTTTTGGAGACGTAAGCGAAACGAATATTGTTTTTGGCCTAATGGACTTTAACACCAAACTATGCATCGCGTTTGTCAAATTTATTATATACATTAAAATGATTTTCTAAGTAATCATTTTTCAAAATAAACACATATTTTGAACAGTAAATGTGTACATTGCAGTTTTTGTTATCAGGGTCAATTTATTTACCTTAACAGTTGTAGGTTATCACAAACAGGTATTTTGATAAAATGTGGAAGACATATAACGTATTAAATGTACTTTAGTTTGTATTTACTTGTTGGCATTTTTTTCAACTTTTCTTGACATACATGTAAGATATAAGGTAAATAGCCAATTAGAAAATCAGTTTAGTGGAACTAGTCTGAGCAATAAAGACATTCAGAATTTATTTTTGTAGTTGTTGTTTGATTGTTGTTACATACATTTTGTGACAGTGACTTATTAGTTTATTTTCCAATAGCAGCAGCAACAACAACACATTTTCCAATAAAACAAGATCGGATCTGAATAAAACTTAAAACAAATATAGACTTTATATGAGGCCTGTCGTGGGAAACCCGGGCTTAATGCATGTGCGTAAAGTGTCGTCCCGCATTAGCCTGTGCAGTCCGCACAAGCTTATCCAGGACGGCACTTTCCGCTTTGATGGTATTTTATGTTTCAAGGAGGTCCGCTGTAGGCGTAAGGCGTAAAGTGCCGTCCTGAATTAGCTTGTGCGGACTGCACAGGTTAATACGGGACGACACTTTACACACATGCATTTATCCCGGTTTTCCCACGACACGCCTCATATTATTTTTGTTAACTATTGATGTCACCTGATAATGTTGCAGAAACACGGGTCGGGCTCCTCGGTTTCGATAACGTCAGCCGGATTGGTTTCCGCTTCCCCCGTGGCATCCACCTTCTTCAGACTCTTGGTTTCCGAGTACTCGGAGATTGTGGAGTCCGTGTCGGACATTGTGGACCTGACAGACGCTCTACTCTGCGTTCTCGTCGAAGGTTCGGTAAGCTGATAATCATTGAAATGGTAGATTTTTTTTATTGTGGTACAACGTTGAAGGTTCGGTTGCCTAATGATCATTGAAATAGTCGATTTTTGTATTGTGATTTAACGTTGAAGGTTCGGTTAACTGATGATCATTGAAATGGTCGATTTTTTTTACTGTGTTACAACGTTGAAGGTTCGGTTATCTGATGATCATTAAAATGGTCGATTTTTTTTTGTGTTACAACGTTGAAGGTTCGGTTAACTGATGATCGTTGAAATGATCGATTTTTTTATTGTGGTACAACGTTGAAGGTTCGGTTCAATATTTTATTGTTGTACAACGTTGGTATACGTATGCCTATAAAAACTGTAATATTGTTTTAAAGCATTGCATCTCAATACGTCCCACAAAGTGACACTACGACTACTGTAAATCGAAAATGCAACAGTTATGTTTGCATACATATGGGTATATGTCTATGAAGTAAGTTTTATGCATTTAGCTAGAACATAAATCTTCTTACCATGCCGTCTATGGTGTCACCGTTTAACTCTGAAACATCAACAATTCAATGTATACACATGTGTATCCATGAGGAATTGCTTACAGACCTAGCTTAATATTTCTTTGTTTGACCCCCCCCCCCCTTCCCCCAATCTGGGTTATTGTACTCCTGTGTATTGGCACCCTGTTGTGGTCACAGTGTGGACACAGTGTGGCGACCCTTATCAGCTGATATCAATACACCGCTGCAGAGGAAACTGTGCACTTAGCTATTTGACCCCCCCCCAATCTGGGTTATTGTACTCCTGTGTATTGGCACCCTGTTGTGGTCACAGTGTGGACACAGTGTGGCGACCATTATCAGCTGATATCAATACACCGCTGCAGAAGAAACTGTGCACTTAGCTATTTGACCCCCCCCCCATATCTGGGGTATTGTACTCCTGTGTATTGTACTCCTGTGTATTGGCACCCTGCTGTGGTCACAGTGTGGACACAGTGTGGCGACCCTTATCAGCTGCGATCAATACATTGCTGCAACTGAATCAGTGCACTCAGCCATTGCTCAGTCAGCCCTATGAAAATATACAATGTATTGCAGATAATGATAAGATATTTCATGGTGGACCAATGCGCAGAGTGGAATACACACGGAGATGCCAGACATTCATTAAACTAGGTCTTTAAGCAATAAACTTACATTTTGCACAATTTTACTCTACGTTCAATCAAAAGTTTTTTTTTTAGTTATTTACAATATGGCAATTTCCTTTATTTAAAAGTTTGTAGTCTAAGTCATATTAGACATAAGACATGCAGTCAAAGATAAACATTATTTCGAAGCTGATAATTTCAATGTACAAAGTTAATCGGAATTCATGTAAGTGTTACTTCAGTAAAAGAAGCAGGTTTCGAATATGCCATGCCCATGCAACGTGTTATACCATGTTAAGTAACCAATACAATGCATGTTCATAAGTTATCATAAATCTGTACAAGTCATTGGTATCGTTTAAACAAAAGAAATCAAGACATGGTCAATGTACTTCCTCGTTGTTAAGCCCCATTCTCACTGTCACGGTGTTGGTCGGACTTTGTCCCGTACTGCCCGGTGAAGAAAAGCCGGTGTACCGGGATAAACCGGGACTTTTTCCCTAAAGAAATCATGAAATGAATTCTCACATTACCGACGGTGCCCCGGTGTTTCACCGGTCTAGAAGTCAGTATGACCCCGGAGTAGCTAGGTTTATTCCAGGTTTACCACGCAGTTAATACGGTGCAGGACGGTTAATCCCGGTGTGTGTACTCAGGTTGACACCGGTGGTGTCCCGATGACCGCCGGATCCGTCAACATCACACCGGAACGCTACGGTTTATCACGGCACAGGGAGGGTGGCGACCCGGTCCTTCCCCGGATTGAAACGGCATTGCACCGGAAATACATGGATTGTGCCACTGATTGATATCTTTCCCAGTGACTACCGGTGACTCCCGGTTATATTAAACATTTTAAAACATCCAGGGCTGCTAGCCGGATCACCAGGTTTTAACCTGGATTGTTCCGAATCATCCACGATATTCACGGTGCCGCCAGGGCTGTTTTTCGGTTCGACAGGGTTTCCTCCGGATCAATTACCGGGACTGACCGGGGTTGTCAAACCGGGACAGAGAGAATGGGGCTTAAATATCAAAACCAATTTCTAACATGACCTGGCAGCTCAGAGTTTTATATAGACAACATTTTAGATTGGTAAATCTCCAATAAACAACCCGAAAACAATCGTTTCCAAACTGTAAAAAATATATTTCGCAATTGTAATTGTAATTGAATTTGTTGCCAGATCAAGTTATAATCGAAAAAAAAAATTCACATTCTCGCTGTTTACCAAGTAGATACACAACTGTTTTTCGTTCTGATGCGCTTACGCCGTCGCGATTTAGTTTGTACGCATCATAACTCCACAACGTAGTTTATTAGCCGATAAACAACGATCAATGAAACATTATTTCTTCAATAAAATTATTTAATCGTGTAGATCTACATTGATTCTCATAAAACACTGGAAAAAAAAACACGACAAAAACATAGAAACAAAAACAACGTAAGTGTTAGTAGTTAATATGAGAACCTGGTTGTTTAGTAGTTGGGGTTACGTGACCGTTTTCATCAAGCGTCAGTTCACACACGTTGCCATTACCAACGACACTCCCGTCAATCAGCGCGCCGTTCTTTCCGTTCGAATCCATGGTGATGGGCAGTGGCCGCTTTCGTTCGCGCGTCCGTTTGACCAACACAATCATGTGCACCTTTACCCAGTTTCCAAACCTACACAAATACACGATTTTGATAGTACACCGAAGACGAAAAAAAAAAGCTTAAATGTAAGCTAATGTGTGAATGGTAAGCATATACAATGAACATGTACTCAGCAGTTTTATGTTTGTAGGGTGCCAATATTACGTTATAACCGTCAATTGTACAATGAACATGTTAATCGACACAACATAAACGGCTACTTAATTATGTTTCAGAAAAAAGTTTAATCTTAACATACACTCATATAAATCAGAATAGAACAAACATGCACAATTATTAGAAAACATAAATGGAACGCATCTTTACTTTAATCAACATATTTTACTGATAGTGTGATCTTGAACAAATATTATTTCTTAAAAAATTGCATTCACCTTATACACAAATATAAAAATAACTAGTTAAAAATATGTTACATCTCAAGAAAATAACATCTGGTTCTAATGTACATCATCGAAATACTACACGCTTTTTCTACTGTTCTACCTTGAAAATCTATTGAAGGCCTCTGCCAGTTTGTTTGGTGGTTCCGAGTCGTCTTCGCCAGAGTCTGCTGCAAGGTTCTCCGTGCCAAACGACGCGATCAGCAAGGCAAGAAACAGGTTGAGGACCTTACAATTATAAATAAAATAACATAAGTGTGAAATTCGAAACTTCAAAAATTATAACAACAACACTTTAGTACATTGACCAATGGCCGTGTACAACTAAATCAAGTTTGAATTGAACAGATCAATTTTAAATTAAGCTTCATTATGCAATTGTACAAATAAAACACCAGACGCATCAGCGGGAAGTTTATGATTATTCAAATAAGGCTACAATATTTACACATGAATAAAAAAATTTTGTTTCTATTTTGTTTGCCTCTCAAGCAGCTGGCAAGCTAGTCTACGTTAAACAAATGAAGGGTGTCGTGGGAAAACCGGGCTTAATAAGTGTTCGTAAAGTGTCGTCCCGGATTTACCTTTGCAGTCCGCACAGGATAATTCAGGACGACACTTTCCCCCCTTATGGTATTTTCTGTTTCAAGGAAATCTCTTCTAAACATAAATCAACTGTAGGCGGAAAGTGTCGTCATGGATTAGCATGTGTGGACTGCACAGGCTGATCCGGGACGACACTTTACGCACATGCATTAAGCCCGATTTTCCCACGACACGCCTCAAATGATGATTGCTCAGATGGCCGACTAGTGTATCAATTCGTTGTCAATGACATCTCATATTCTTCTTTGCTAAACCCAATCAAGTTTGGCACAGAAAACACGCGACATAAATGCTTCACCATACTGACAATAATTACGTAAGAGTAGTAAATCTGAGTCTTGTTAAAAGAATAATGGTTTGTTTGTTTAACAAATAAGAACACAATAGGATATACATAAACATTTTTTTTGTTAAAATGACGTGTATTACTTACCACATGGTATGAACTATCGTATATTGAAATTAAATTTCTACAAGACTCATATTGGTAAAAAAGTCAAAATAAACAAATCGATTCATACAAGATGTTCCAAGCTTACCACTAAGTTGCCAATTATGTAGGTTAGCAGAAAGAACGGTATGCACACATATCCTGCAGCCTCTATACAGTTCCACATGGATTCGATCCATTCCCCACATAGCACTCTGAATACAATCATGAACGAGTGAAGGAAATCCTTGAAGTTCCACCTGGGAATGTTGTCCTTGAAGTGGGTTATGTATAACTGAGCGAACAATTGCTGACCCATGACGGCGAATATGAAAATGACGATGCCCAGCACAAATGTTAGGTTACCCAAAGCGCCAATCGTCCTGGCTACGATTCCGATGAGCATATTTAAGGTTTGCCATGACTTCGCGAGCTTAAATACACGCAGCTGCAAACACGGAGAAGCAAAGTCAACATAAATAACCAGAATATATAACATAATTTAAAAAACATCATCGATGGTCTTTTACCACTGTGATTGCATTGACAACAGTTGTATAAAATATCTAACGTATATGTGGAATATAATTTAAGCAACTGCAAACACAAAGAAGTTAATTGTAGTAAATTCCACATATATAACCAGAATATTAATATAAAGCATGGTCATCACTATGTTTGAATGGACAACATATATGTATTACATATGTATAATATATGTAACATAGATATTGTATATATAAAATATAAGCAACTGCAAACACGAAAAAGCTAATTGCAGTAAATTCAACATAATTGATATAAAGCATGTTCTTTAAACACTGTGTTTGAAATGACAACACATGTATTAAATATGTATAAAATATGTAACAATTATACGATATATTTAAAATGTAAACAACTGCTAACACTAAAAATCCAATTGTAGTAAATTTCAACATACATAACCACAATGTATTTTTTTTTCCACCGGTAATAATAAATACCCGATTGTTTGGATTGTGAACATATGGTTTGATTAAATAGCTTCAACAATTTATGCATGTTCACGCCAACTATCGTCTGTAGCAAATCGGATTTTTAAATATAAAAAGTAAGTTTAATCTTTTCCTGCGTTCATGTGAATTTTACAAACAATGAAAACGTTTAATTGCTTATTTCGTTTTTGAATTAATTGTAAGATAGGTTTAGATTGCTAATGAAATCAAATATCTTATTTTAGTTGGATATATTCGAATAAATTGATCGTATGTTGACGTTTTACGAATCACAGAAATTATCGATGTATGAAGTTAAGAGAGGTTAGCCTTTTTTTTCAAAACTATAAGCATGCTTAATGTTTGTATCATTGACATTTTTTCAGATGAAAAAATTGTAGAGTCAGCAGTAGCGCGCTAAAGAATAACACTGTTTTATTGATGTTTAAATGTTTTACATAAAAGAACAATATGTTTCTGTATGGTATACACTTATTTTACAACCCCAACACGGCAGCGTATATTTAATGGCATGAAAGACTAATTTAAAAATGCTCAAATTGCTTACCAATCGAAAGGTTCTCAATACCGACAGTCCTTTTACGCCCTCCAGAAGCATTTCTGCGAAGCTCAAAGAAACGATAAAGAAATCAAATATGTTCCAGCCGTCTTTCATGTACTGTATAAGTCCAAGGGCGATGATCTTTAAGGAAGCCTCTGCAGCGAATATATAGCTGAAAACCTAGAGGAGAAGAACGGTTAATAGGGACGATTATCGGATTTATAATTGTTATACAATTTATACGACTTTTTAAGACTTTTTGACTGACATAATAACTGGTGTATGTCATCGAGCATACTTTTATTTTGCACGACTCTCTTAAAAGTCTTAACAAATACAAATTTTAATTTACCCGGTTGCCTGTTTCCAGCGTGTGCATTGCCTCGGGTGACAAGCCGTGCATATCTGCCGCCATGAAACCAGTGTTGGCTAGGATACATAGAGTAATAAACAAGTCCACAAAAGCATCGAGAATGATAAATCCCACCCAGCTCTGGATCTTTTTGAACCACGGAGGGGTGTCCCAGCTGCAGAGCAGTCGATGTACTTTGTCTTTAAAGGGCTCTTTCTCAACGCTGAAGATACTTGCACTCAGCGCTCTGTGGTCCCTCGATGCAGTTTCCACGTGGTCGATTAGTTCACGTAGAACCATGACGTCTGCAATCAATGTGACAACTAAGCACAGTGCATTATAAACCCACCCACTAAATATATACCTTAGATAGATGACAATTTTACTATACAATGTTGAATTATACAAAACGTGAAGGTACCCATTAAAAGTTTACAACACTATACAATCATAAACCATTCTCTCCATTCAACAGAAAATAAGCAAAATAGGAAATACAAAAATGAGGTAATATGAGGCAATTGATTGTTGTATGACTCATAGTATTGACACACATTCCTTACATTCAAAACAAATAAAGCAAACAAAACAAATGAAGCACTGTGAGGCAACTGTTTGTCGTATACCTCACAGTATTTACCTTTTGGGTCTACATGTGATGCACGTGGGGTTCGACAGAATGATCCCTTTGATCGTTTATGGATATCATATCCTGTTTCATCCTGCAAATAATTAGTATCATCGAAAAAATATTCAGTAGGTTTGATATCTCAAAACCTGTGTAATGTCGATTGTTATGGAAGAAAGAGGACACAAACAAAAGTATATCTTTGCTTGTTATTTTATAAATAAATATAAGCATTACAAAACAGTTAATTGCTGGTTAATCTATTGTTAATTAAAACCGTTATTTATGTTCAGCATAAAAGTAGGCGCAAGCAATAAAATTATTAGTACCATTTTGTCCATGCAAGCATCAGGCATCAGTTGATTGTTAGCCTTGCTTCGTTTTTCAAATGTCTCCATTAACATTGACATTTTATCGGTAGGGGAGTGGGGAGACAGGCGGGGGTGCGACGATCTACTAGTTTGGGAAGTGTAGCTGCTTCGGCGAGAGGAATCCTCTAAAGCTCTCCGCATGGAAGCCCGTCGTGCAAGGATGGAGAATTTGGAGGGTAAGGTGCATAAGCGAATATCATCAGAACACGGGGTTACTGCATTAGAGTCATCTGCATATGGGAGGTTAAGTGATTCTAAATGTACCAAAGGTTGCCTTTCTGCATGATTGCATAGCTGTTTGGCTATTTTTAAACTGATTCTACTTGGTTTGGAGCGACGACGTCTAACATACGGAGAGCCCGGTAAACTAAAGCTGGCCTACAAACAATGCATGACAGGTTAAAATGTGTTTTAACGATAAAGCAATGATATTATCCGGAAAATACATGTTAAAGAATGTTGGAGAACCAGTTTGATTAATGAAAAACAATAAAGAGCTGAAATTAGCGACACTGAACACTGCGTCAGAGGTTGTCATTACTGCAGTTGGCAACATTGAACATCACTGCAGTTGGCAACATTGAACACTGCGTCAAAGGTTGTTATCACTGCTGTTGGCAAGATTAAGCACTGCGTCAAAGGTTGTTATTAATGCAGTTGGCAACATTGAGCACTGCGTCAACGGTTGTTAACACTGAAGTTGGCAACACTGAACACTGCGTCAGATGTTCTTATTAATGCATTTGGCAACACTGAACAATGCGTCAAAGGTCGTTATCACTGCAGATGGCAATAACGAACAGAGGTTGTTATTACTGCATGCAAGTCAAATAAAATAAGGAAAGCAAAAGCAACGAATATGAAGAGTTAATATCAAACGGTACCTTTGGGCTGGCAACGCTCAGATGGTGAGGATCGGCACCATTTTTCTCTGACTGGACCGAAATTCTGTCCACACCATCCTCCGGTTTGCTGTCAGGACTGAACGGGGGATCGCTCGTATTGGACTGCACACTGGGACTTTTAGTAAGCTCGTGCATAGCTTCCTCTATCTCCTCCATCATATGCTCCATTTTATTCTACAAAACCGAGTTCAATGGCAATCAATTTTGTAAGCTATAACTGCCGTATAAGGGCATTAACAACCAAAGTGTCATTAAATTTTAGCGTTTGTAACAGTGTATTCATGCCTGCTGGTAATAAGGTTCGAAGTAAATCACTTATTCTTGAATAACACAAAATAAGGTCATTCTTCATGCGTTTGTTTTACAAGATAGATGGTTTTAAAACTTAAACTACAAACAAATACAATATAATTAAATTTACTTGACAGAAAGCGTAATTAACACGTTCATGCAAACACACATTAAAAAGCTAGAAAGAAACATATGTTCACAAATACTCTGAGTAAATCAGAATAATAAACATAAACAGTGACATTATAAACTTATATGCGTGGATTGTTTTTATCAAATTAATGCACATCACATGATCAATTTTACTGCGTCATATGTTTTGTGTTTTGTAGATCTTATGTTTCTTGTTACTTAAGTACAGTTTAAATATTCACAGACGAATGTTTAATTGACATATTCGCCAAACATAAAATGTACTATTAACAATAACGACAACATAAACAAATTAAGAGCCAAACACGGGATGTTTCTCATGACTTATTTCATGTGAAACGTCAAATAATGCGCCGGTAAAATTGCAAATTGCTCAATACAAGAGGCAACTGCCATGTAATAACATTTAATGTCGATGAAATATAGATGCCTTCAACCCCGATATATAGCATCATTACAATTAAGTGATTTAACCATTAACCCTGTTTTGGTGCATATTAAATTCAAATACTGTATGCATATAAATCAAGTTAAAAGTGTGAGCAAAAACAAACGCAAGAAAGTGCAGAAATGGGTAATATGCTATATCGCCACCTTAGCATTACAAGGGCCTATCTGCTTCTTTAACACACGTTAGATAGGCCCTTGTAATCCTATCTGCTCCTTTAACACACGTTAGATAGGCCCTTGTAATCCTATCTGCTCCTTTAACACACGTTAGATAGGCCCTTGTAATCCTATCTGCTTCTTTAACACACGTTAGATAGGCCCTTGTAATCCTATCTGCTTCTTTAACACACGTTAGATAGGCCCTTGTAATCCTATCTGCTTCTTTAACACACGTTAGATAGGCCCTTGTAATCCTATCTGCTTCTTTAACACATGTTAGATAGGCCCTTGTAATCCTATCTGCTTCTTTAACACACGTTAGATAGGCCCTTGTAATCCTATCTGCTTCTTTAACACACGTTAGATAGGCCCTTGTAATCCTATCTGCTTCTTTAACACACGTTAGATAGGCCCTTGTAATCCTAAGGTGGCGATACGTTCATGATGACACAAATACCAACGAGACAACAACATCAAGAGTTATATGAACAAACACAGGTTAACGTCAGGAAATACAAACTATATGGGGAGAGTACAAAACGGGAATAAGAATTAATATTACTGGACAAACAGGTGCATGAAAACGAAATTGCTGGGCAAGCTCAGCAAGTCCCGGGGCAGCCCTAAGATTCTCTTCTGCATACTGTCAAAGTCATATACAGAAAAACATGTCTAATGTTGATATAAATATGCAAAATAGTCATCGAATCGCTCGTCGTATTCGCCTTAAATAGAAAACAAGCGTAAGTAAAGACTAGAAATTCTAATGAAGAGTACATACGTGTGTCTGTTTACCTTAGACTTTTCATATGCCTGGATATGTAAATAATTGTTGCATAAGAATACACTTATTTAAGGTATAATTAGGCATGTAAAATCGTTCATGTACTTAAGGATGATGTACATGCACATGCCTTTAGGAAACTATAGACAGACATCGAATAAGGGTAATGTCCTTTAATATATTTCCATATCTCTCATATATGTATACATATATTGAATAGTAAAGTTGTTATTAAATAGGATACAATATAATAATTACTAGGTTTCGAATTATCTAACTCGAACATTAACCTTATCAAAATCATTGGGGATCTAACACAATAATGGATAAATGCATGGCAAGCATCACAGGATAACAACGATATCAGAACCAAATTGAAACACAATCCAGGCACATGCTACGGATGCATTGCGTACAGGTACAATCGTCTTAACAAATCTGTCAATCACATTTTGTAAGCAGTGCATTTTAAATCAATTAGCAACCAGTTTTGAAAATACTTTAAACAATTGGTGTTGGTTCTATGTTACACATTTTGAATCTGAATGTTTATTAATGTTTAATGTTTAAAGTGTTTTATGTATATGACATATTATTTGTCTTCGTACCTCCTTTTCAAGCTTTTCTTCTTCCGCATCACTTTTGTCAGCTTTTTGTTGGTCATCGTAAGACATCGCAACAATGGCTAATATCAGGTTCACCAGGTAGAAAGAACCCAACAAGATCACCAGCATGAAATACAGTGCATGGTATAGTCCTTCCGCACGAATGATCTAAAACACAAGCATTGTACGTACACCATTAAAACGCTAGTAGCGTAGAAAGACTGTTGGCGATAAAAGAAAAGAGGTCCAGAAATTTTCGAACATAAATGACACATTTGTTTGAATGAAATTGAATTTCTGAAATGCCCATTTTACACTAGACTAATCGAACTAGTCATTGTTGTACTCTCCACTTTCAACTTCTTGGTAGATTCATTTGTTTTGTGTGCAAATCACTTAATGCAAACGCAATAAAATGCATAACAGTTAACGTTGACTAATCCTGAACGGGCCGAAATAGCCAATGGAGCGTTGGGGATATCGATTGTTAGTGCTTCGTAGCCAGCAAAGTAAAAAGAAGGTCACGCAATTCAATCTCTCTAAATCGCCCCACTAAAGACCGTTGGCTTCCACCAACAATTTAAAACAAATCACTTCCATTGCACAACCAAATGAGCACAAATAAAATGCCAGCCGCATATGTTGCAGTTAAAGATGTCGTACGTTATCCTGTTTGCAATTTATCTAATGGAGTTCGAATCTCCGTAATTCTGAAAGTTTAAACACATGTACACTATATGAGCTTTTGTAATAACGTTGAGGTCATATCTTAACGAACCTAGAACAAGGTGTTTCATAATACGTAAACCATTTCATAGCATATTATTTGTTTTAGAAAGTGACCAGTTATTAAATTAGGAACACATGTTTATAAAAGTTAG
Source organism: Congeria kusceri (assembly GCA_027627225.1). NCBI lineage: Eukaryota > Metazoa > Mollusca > Bivalvia > Myida > Dreissenidae > Congeria > Congeria kusceri. Next base: position 56,569,344 of record CM051028.1, on the reverse strand, counting down.
AATACAAATTAATTAGATACATAACAGTGCTAGTACAAAATAACACTAATATTAAAATATAACGTCATATATATACTCGTAGTAAAATTTCCGTCCGTTCTGCTCTCGGACGTTCTGACCTAATTAAGCCGTATGATTTGCTACGCCGTCAATCAATAACAGATCAAGACTGGTCAGCTAGTTTTCCTTTTATGTGCGCTTTGGTAAGTGTATTATGTTGAGGTTGCGCTCTTTGCATCCTTCTGATCACAGTTATAGGGGAATAATTCACAAATTAGTTGGACAATTATTGTGCATTGCTCAATGAAAAGCGCCAAACTGGAAATATGAAACCACATGAAATAATCTCTTTCATGAAGTGAAGTCAATGACATTGAGGTATTTCTGTAAGAAGGCATCAAAATAAATCATTTTCTGTCCACTTTGTGAACATATGTAACATGACAGTTTATTTTTCTAAAATGTGTGTTATCACTATTTGTTATGGTTACACATTTTATGAAACTCTGTTAGATCTATAAAGTTATGCAAATTACGAACTAAGTTTGATCAGATGCTCTCTGGGACTATATTTATAAATATTCTTACATGTGTAATTTCGATATAAATTACAATTTAAATTTGTATTTGAAACACTATGCTTTGGCGCATGTTCATCAAGAGTACTAAATATGTATATACTGAAAATAGTATTGCAACGTTTGTGCCAAATATTCCAATTATACGATTTTTTTTGGACATTTCAACTAAGAGTATTTATAAATACGAGATCCTTGGCTGATATTTATCAAGAATCTTAGTCGAAAATTAAGAAAACTCTAAGCATTTTAAATTTAATAATTGGCTTTCTGACAAATAAATGCATTGTTTGAAAAATTTAACCCAGAAGTCGCAATATAATTGCAACTGTATTAAGAGTTAGTATTTGCCATGAGTTTGTTTCAAAGCATAATGTTTCAAACACACATTGTAGTTTGACTTATTTTCAACATGGAATAAGAATCTTAAAAGTTTATAAATATGGATCCTCATTATTTTAATAGTTAATGAATAATACCACTGACTTACAAGCATATACAGATTTTCCCAGTAGTCTTGTGTCATGAGGCGAAAAGCGCAAAGTAGAGCCCAGCCGAAATTGTCAAAGCTTGTGTATCCGAAATTAGGATTTATACCGAGATCGGCAATGCATTGGTAGCCAGGCGGACACTCTCTGGAACACGAATTGTGCATGTCAACATAAAGACAACAAGAAATGCGAGTCTCCAAGAACTTGAAACAAGGCAATGTTCTGTGCGAAGAATATAATAATGAAATATCAGAGATCGGGTTTTCATGGCAAGGTTTGCATATAGTAAAACATAATAAAGGCGAAGTGCATTAGATCATTAGTATTTCTAAAACGCAGAATCAGTTGTCATATTAAAACGGGTGTTGTTGATAATCAAGTAAGGTACACGTATAATTGGTATAGATGAAAAGTGATACTAAATAGTTCGAGCGGCAGAAATCATGCACCCATGAAACATGTAGGCTTACGGCAAATAATTTGTACCATGCTTTTCTCACACATGAAATGCTCAAATTATTAATTTAATGTTTTACTGCTTACATAATTAGAAATATATAAAGCATGAAAAGTCAACAGAATTAATTTAATGTACATGTACACATGCGGTGATATGAAAAGAAAAAGACCAGATCGTCTCACATCAATGGCTGGGAAGCGATTTTGTAAGTACTATTAGTATCTCTATACATCCATTAAACACTACCTGACAAAAGTTATCAGAATGTATCGGTCTTACGTTTAAGTGTCAAAGGGCAACTTGGACATTAATATTACAATTCCCTTCAAAGTTATAATACAATTATAAACACAGATAATACTTTTAACAAATAGATCTATAATTAAACTGTTATAACCGAGTTAAAATAATATATTGATAAACATTTTATATAGCAAAACAATACGTATTAAATGTGCCTTATGTATAACAAACTTAAGAATGATCGCCTTTTGAAATTTCGTTTACATTTTATGCTTATTAATTGCGATTTTGTTTTACTATATCAAAGTTATAATTATGTTTTATGTTTTATTTTAATCTAAATACACACTTATGTTTGAAAACTATATTTGCTAATTATTAAACTTTTTTTTTCATAATTTTATGATACATTTGAAGGGTAATGTCTCTTTAAAATATCAAATGAAAGAAATTATAGAAGAAAGCTCATATATACAAATTGAGCATCAAAACGCTATATCTCGGACACATCAACCTAACACTGACCTTTATGCATGAATATATTAGATATTCATTACGATAAATACATTAGTTTCCATACTAGATCAAATTAAATCGATGTAAGCGTATTTCACTGAAAATACAGTTCTGTAAAAACCTCCTCACAGAGATAGTATTGGTTCCGAGCGTAGAGCTACTAAATCCCTGCCGGCATGAAGTTCTACGTGATCATAGTCAAATCACATGGCGCGAATAGACGCTTCCACAAATGTCAATCATATTCAAATTAATATGCAATATTATCCAATCATCGCACTTGGATATCACGTGTTTAGCTGTTAAACTATTTAAAACAAAAGAACACGTGCGTACTGTTTGTGATATTCAGAAGAGCACCTGGTAATGTTTGTGATATTCGATGAATGGAAATTTAAAGTTTAAACTATTCGTGGCAAAACCCGGATTGGTCTATTAAAATCGGGGTCAAGCAAAAGATTTTCTAAAAAATGTGGAAGGATTTCACTCGTGATAGCAGTGGTTACTGAACAACGCAAAGGGGGAAGTAACCGCTATGAAGAGTATGCAGTTATCGTGTCATTAAACACGTGAAACACGTGCATGAACAAAACCGAGTATAAATGCAGGAAATAATTAAATCGTTTCATTTGTGCTTAGTGCTTACAGAGTTCATGGGTGTCGCGTTAATGTGTCCAAGCGGTACAGATAAGCAAAGATGAAAAAGGTGTCGGTGCTAGCATATTCTCTACACCTAGTGATATGGCATAATAGTATGTTTACAAAATGTACGTTGATAAGAAAAATATTGTTCATGCAAGTTTTCATGCAAATAGAAATACAACTTGTTAAGATGTTTATATGCAACAATGAACACTGAATATTTAAATTTGTTCTAACACGAATATTTGTTATGGAAACAAATAATTGAACGCTTGCATTATAACAGTATTTTTATGCAAAAAGAAATGATATTTTGCAATATTAAATGTTGTGTGCATGTAAAATAGAACTACGTGGCATTTCTGCAATTATTTTACTGACATTTAAAATTACAAAACAAATATGCAAACTTTGATAATTTAACAAGAATGAAAAAAAACGTTCGGTGAAGAAAAATGCCTGTGTTAAAAAACACAACTCTGACTAAAAGTGTCTCATACAATCGATTATGGCTGGCACGTGAGACCACGTGTGTACTGCTTTGGCATCAGAGCGAAATAACGTTATTTGTACTATTAATATTAATTGTTACTGCCAAACAATTACCAAATAATACAAATGATCAATACAAATTGCTTTTTTATTTTTAAGTTATTAAATTACAAAATAGTTTATTGTAATTGAACACTCCTAGAATGAAACTTAATGAAGAAATAAAATAAAATAACTTGCTATATTACCAGTTTATATATACATGTATACAACGACCAATGAACTGTTTCATCTGAAGCTAAATGACTATATATATTTCATATTTGAAGAGTTTTAGAATAGTTCAAATAATTCAAGTTATTGTTTTAAGTAAAATTTCGAATTAATTGCCAAAATGCAAAAATCAATCCTATCAAAAAATGCAAAAAGTACTATTTCAAAAACAAAGTTTAACTTTAATAATTGTTAAACACATGCACAAGAGAAAATCACAAATATGGACCCCATCTCTATTATAAAATATATTGGAAATCGATTAAATATATTTTTTATTAGCTGTTGAAGCTCATGGTGATTCCAACAGCGATATATTGTAAAGAGTAACAAAGCTTGTTGTTTTATTTGTTAAATTGAAGCGCTGCAAATGATGCAAATGTTTTCAAAGTGCAGGTTCTCTTCAAAACCATTCTTAAATTACGAAATAAATAATTATTATCATAAGAAAATATTATAATTTAGCATATAAAGTCAAAATATGATTGACCATATAATGTTAAATGCATGATTGACCATATAAAGTTAAATGCATGATTGACCATATACAGTCAAAAGTATTATTGGCCATATACAGTCAAATATATGATTCATTATATACAGTCAATTGTAATATTGACCATATACAGTCGAATGCATGATTGACCATATAAAGTCAAATGTATGATTGACCATATACAGTCAAATGTATGCTTGACCATATTATACAGTCTAGTATGCGAAGATTTAACTTAGATAAACTAAAACACAACAAGCAGGCAGACGAGTGCCTGTATCGCTCCACTGGCTTATTAAGTAAGCAGTGTCAGAAGCGAAACGACCCTGATATGCTTAATATTAAAAAAAAGGCCCCGCTCTCATGCGGCCAAGATTTTTTTAACAAAAAAAAAAATTAAAAACGTATTCTGGCAGAGAACCACCTATGCTACATTTCTGTGAAATAACTTTGAACTCCAAGCCTTGGTTTCTGTCATAAAGATTTTAAAAGTTTTAAATAGACCCATATAGGAAAAATGGCCACGCCCTCTGGCGGCCATATTTTGTCAACAGAGCGAAACCTTTGAGCAACTTTGTTAGAGAATCACCCAAGGAACATTTTTGTGAAATTATTTCAAAATCCAAACAGTGGTTTCTGACATGAAGATGTTCAAAGTTTTTAATATAGCCATATACGGAAAAATGGCCCCGCCCTCTGGCGACCATGTTTTTCAACGAAACGAAACCATTTTAAACAACTTTGGTCGAACGTTTCTGTGAAATAATTTTGAAATGCAACCAGTAGTATATGAGGAAAAGATTGTCAAAGGTGTCAATATAGTCATATAAGGAAAAATGGCCAAACCCCCTGGCGGCCATGTTTTTTCAACGGAGCGGAACCTTTGAGCATCTTTGGTAGAGGATTACCGAAGGATCATTTATGTGAAATTATTTGAAAATCAACCCAGGGGTTTAGTAGAAGACGTCGTTAAAATATTTTTCGATTCATAGCTTTGGCGGCAATCTTGTGGAGCGGACCGAAACCATTTGAGCAATTTTGGTAGAGGACCTATGTGTCACTATAGAGATATTGAATTGCTTTCCAATTCGAATGTTCTCTTGTCAAAAATGTTTTTATTCGTGCAGGCATCAAAAAACATACCAGCCCAATCAAATTGTTCTGGCCTTAATGAGAATGTTGTCATGCTATAACAGTTAGATCTATGTTCTAATTTGACGTCATAATGCTTTAAACTCTATATATGTTTATGTTTATCAATATATTTTTGTTGCGTAATTTTTGAATGATTTTAGAGGACTACGTCCCTTTAACCTTTTAGTAAACGCCACGCTCCATATTGTAAACAGAGATGGGGAACCAGAAAGTGTAAAATGTACAACTGCTATCGACCAGTCCTCTACTACAATAGATTAGATCAAGAAAAAGTTCGAGTTGAAAAAAAAAGCACATCAACGTTCCATAGTCGAAAACAACACTGAGAAATGTTTAAGTATTAAACTAAAATAATTTAAACATAAACAATAAATGTGTAGAATTTCTAAATTTTATTCCGAGACGCGTTTGTATTGTTTTTTCAAAAAAAACAAGCTTAATTAAGTCAATATCTACAAATAAATGTACAAAAAAAACTTGTTGTTTTCGAGAGTGAAAAGTGCCTAACATACCCAGCGGAACTGCTATTTCCACACATTACACCGTCCTTGATGTTGCCTAAAATGTATGTTTTACGTCATAGTTAAACAAATCAGTGTCACGTTATGTCGCATATGACCTAGCATATATGGTGACGTCATATGTGACGTTCCACTTACCCACTATGTGATGCGTTTCCACATACAAGGAATTCGCCATTGTCCAACCGAAGTAAGTTGCCTTGACGAAAGAACAAATTGTTATGCAAAATAAGAACCAATTTTGCACTGTTTTGCAATGGTCAGAAAAAACAGCAATTCGTTTGATGCATGTGATACTTATTTTAAATTTACAGACGGGAAAATAAAATGTGAATTTTGCCTGACTAAGAATTAAGAATTATTTATGGATTGTTTAGTATGCGATTTTTATCAGCAATCTATTTTCCCAATAAAATGTATATAAAAAGTAACATATACAACTTCCAATGTGTACACATTTGTAGCCTCTATATGTAGACTCTAATTCATGTAGTTTACAGTGTAACACAATTTACAAGTAACATGCAATTCTGGAAATGTGTAAATAGAAACCTAATCACACAATTAATGATTTCAACATATTGCTACTGATGTGTTTACATCTAGTCATGTAATATGTTCATAATGACATATACAATCTTTGTAATATAAAAATCTATATCAAAGTAAATATATAGAGTAATGTAAACTGCCGATACTCTAGATTATGAGAAACAAAACATACAATACAATACTATAATTACTATAATGCATTTAAAAGAATCTCACAAATTTATCTTGAAAAATTACTTTGTTACTGTGGTCATTACAAGTTCATAAATAATGTAATAATAATTAGACTAGAAATACCTATATTTTTTGCAAGATAACTGGAACGTATACTTACTGACGTTGGTTGTGTAATTATACCATTCCATAGCGGTTGCGTTTGGTCCTAAACCTTCAGTGATGTTAAACACGCATTTGTTGCGCAAACTTCCACTGTAAAGTTGCATGCCAATGAGCGCGAAGATTGAGAGCATAAATGACGTCAGAATACCGACGTCACGCAATCTTATTACAGCTTCCAGTAAGGCACCCACGATTGTTTTAAGACCTGCAAGACATGCATTGTATGTATCGTATGTATTGTATATAATATATGTATTGTATGTATAGCAACAGAACGCGTATGTTTAGTTTTATAAAATGTAAATAGATATATTGGTTCGAGTAAACAAATAACAAGAGGGCCATGATGGCCCAAAGCTCTCACCTGAGAACTGGCACAGATGAAGACCATACTGTTGTGACAGGTTTGAAAATAAGGTATCTGAATAGTACGCATGATTCCGCAAAGGAGGTAGAATCGGTTTGATTTAAACAGGCAGTCAACCAATTCAGCAAGAAAGTATAAGAACAATACAAGAATAATTTCACTAAAAATATAGTACTTTTGGTCGATTTGTTTCGAGAAAATATAGCCATTTTGTACACATAAAAGTAGTAAAAATACTTCAATATAAGGATGAGATGGGATCATATTTTAGCCTGACATGTCTTACAGTTTCTGTTTTAATGAACAAAACATTTGCTAAACATATTCATTGTAATCAATTTGCAACTGAAACATGCATGCCATGGCATAAAAATAATTTGAATATTCAAGTTTGATGCGAGCCAAGCAAGCAAGAAAAAATCAATGAAAAGATTGATGATATACTGTTTACATACCAATTTCAGACGCGTGAATGACCAAATTTAACAAAAATAAAGGGAACAGTTGTTATAATATAGGAAATATAGGTTTTTAACATATAGGATTTCTTTCGAAAAGATGGGAAAATATGTGAATATAGGAATTGGTTGATAGCCTGTTTAAAACATCGGTAAGTGCTGTGGGCTAACTAAAGTACTAGTTGGGTAGTGGGTGTACTCTGATTTAGTTTATGGTCCTCAAATCATTTTTCTCGATATTCTTACCGGACCCTTTTTCATTAAGTCAGGGACAATTCTGGAAAATGCAGAAACAGTACATTTTGATGTCTTTTTCGCAGACAGTTTTCGAGAACTAGTTGCAATGTGATAATTGCGATGGCTCTGCTATAAGGTCATGTTTTGCTTTGTCTTTGATAATTTTCTGTCCAATGAAAATAAATGATGTTAATGCCGGCTCTGAAGCCATCAATGTTGCATGTACAAATACTGCATGTAAGGTTTGCAATTAATGAAAATCAAATTTTATCAATCAGTTTTATGGTCATACGCAAACTGTGTAAGTTTGGTCAACATTGAATAAAAAATCGTGTGTGCAAGCCAATCATTGAGAACTTGTTGATTTTTTCCACAAATAAAGGACAATAACTCCGAGGTTGTATGAACCATATTGGACTACAGCTGTAATCTTACGTTCATAGACAAACTGCGCACGATTGGTGAAGATTGGATTAAAAATGAAGTCTCTATCCTAAATAATGTCCATTTTTGTATAAAAAAAAAATCACAAACAAAGGGCAGTCAATGCAGTGTATCTGGCCCGATTTCTCTTATATTCGACTTCACTTTAATCTTATCGTCATAGACAAACTGTGCAAGATTGGTGACGGTTGGGTCAAATATGAAGTCTCTATCCTGAATAATGTCCGTTTTTTGTATATTTTTTTTTCACCAACAAAGGGCAATAAATCCGGTGTGTTTGGTCCGATTTTGCTTATATTCAACATCAACTGTAATCCTATGGTCATAGACAAACTACGTAAGATTGATGAAAACTAGATAGAAAATGAAGTCTCTATCCTGAATAATGTCCATTTTGAATATTTTTTCACAAACAAAGGGCAATAACTCCGGTGTTTCTGGTCAGATCTTACTTTTATATTTGACGTCAACTGTCATCTCATGGTAATAGACAAAATGTTTAAGATTGGTGAAGATTGGATGAAAAATTAAGTCTCTATCCTGAATCATGTCCATTTTTTTTAAATTTTTCCATAAACAAAGGGCAATAACTCCGGTGTTTGAAAAACGATCTGGCCCATATTTGGCGTCTGCTGAGATCTGATGGTCATATACAAACTGTGGAAGTTAAGTTAAGATTGGATGGAAAATAAAGTCTTTATGTTGGAAAAAGTCATTTTTGCACATTTTTGCATAAAAAGGGGCAATAACTCTAGTGTTACTGATGTGATCTGGCCCAATAACAATCCCGTCCGAGATTTTATGGTCATACACAAACTGTGCAAGTTTGGTTAAGATTGGATACAAGGTGGTCTCTGTCGTGAAAATGAAACAAATTGTTGACGGCACACGAACGACATACGACGGACGACGGAAGACGCAAGAGAGGTCCCCAATACCAATAGTTCACCGAGCTCTTCGTGCTCAGGTGAGCTAAAATAGATTTATACAGAACCGGTTAATGGTGAGGCGTACATTATCAATAAATAGAGATATACATTTGAAAAATATTCATAAAAATATCTGGCTTAATTCTAGTTTATTGGACCCAGGATGTTTACGTATTTCTGCGCATGCTTCGTAGTTGCTATGCTTGGCTTGTTTTTGCGTAGTTGGCAGCCATTTATTCGATTCGGAATACTTAATTACGAAAATACACATGTAAATGTAGTACAGAAATAAAGATACACGGCGTTTGAAAGTTAATAAGCGGGTTGCGTGGGCAGCAGCCCCCCCAATAAATAATTCTCCTTATTAACAGTCTGCCTCGCGGTTTACTGCTACAACACATCATGTTAATTTGGACAGTGTGAACTTGATGTTGATGGAAGCACACCAGGTAGGATATAATAATTTTTCTATATTATTGACATGTTTAATGCTACTAAATAATTGCAGTTTTAAGACTGTTGGCGGAAGCCAACGGTCTTTTGAGAGGGTAATTTCCAACACAGGAAACACGGAAAACTACTTCTTTTCTTTGCAGGCTACGTGTCAGTAAATCGAAACCTGAAAGGGTCTTTCTTCAAAACAGCAAAAATTAACGAATGTTTCTTTTCCTTTAATTATTAAAGATAATGCAAGTCATGTGTATTATAATGTGCATATCATGTGATTTATTACAATTACAATTTCTAACATAGTCAATTTATTACAAATGTCACGTCAAATTAATGACACCCCTATTTTCGCTGTTTACTTGAATGTAACCGAAATATATTCACCTGGTATCTTGGAATAAGACCACTAAATTAATGCGCTACATCGATTATTTTTTACTCTTTTTGAATGTGTTATTTCGTGTTACCGATTCTTATTCTGAATAATTTGACAACACATTACTTCAATGTATTAATATTAAACTGTAGAATAGAAAATCGAGAGCACGCATCGTATGATCTACTTTTGACTTAGTTGGATACGAATCACTAACAATCGATGCTCCGTACTACAACGCTGTATCGATTATTCTGCATGGCTCGTTGCAGATTGACTTGTTAGCTGGCATGTATATAATTCCGCTTGCGTTAGATAATTAGCATAAACAATATAGGTTCACTTCTTATGAATGCATTTTTATTATGATGTTGTATACTATTGAATTAGAAGCCATAAGATCTAGTTTAAAGGTGGGAAATGGAAATTCATTCAAACAAATGTTTCCATTGTAGCAAAAATGCACTCATAATTCACATGCTTTTAGTTTCTTTTGTCGCCAACAGTCTGTCTACGCTATCAGCGTTTTGATTCATTTTAAGGCATATTTATGTTGGTGTGATTTGTAACTAATGATCTGTTAAGTTCATACGCTTGACTGTTTCGACAACAATTTTAAAAATTGCGGCCGATTGCTAAGAACGTCATTAAATTGCAAAGATATTCAAATACCTGGTAATATTTTTTACAATATTTCACAAAATATTAATATTACTCGTTGCGACAAACCTGAATGTTTGCTTTTTTTTGCATTTTACACCCGATTTTTAAAAAATATCCCTGCATCCGCGCTTAGCTCTTTCTCTATACATACATGAAGCTTCGCGCACTTGCTCCTTAGTTACGTAGAGTATATACAGTATTTCCGGAGTCCGCTTAAGTAGATATGTCCCTGTCCTTCTTGTAGCATTTCAGTATATGTATATGGATATTTGGGACATTTTGTAAATGGTTGATTGTGATATCAATGGTCAAACGTTCAATTGTATACAGTCATATGTAAGAAAAGCAAAACAATATGTCAGACGACAAAATTCTATCCGTAGTCGAATAATGTACACTTAAACATGATTAAGTGAAGGAATTTATGTTTATTAGATGTGAGTTGGCGTACATTTATGGCTTTTAAATTTAACTTTTAAAATTATAGATTTCACATAAGCAAAACATGACTTTAATTTTGATAAAACGTTTAGAGCTATAGACTGGACGGATTAAAATGACTTTTATCTTTATGCTTGAATATACGAGTATAACATTACAAATCCGTTACGATGCTTGATGTGTAAGGGTATTCCAAAAAAAATACAGCTATGGGGGCATATGCCAGAAACATCTTAAGTGTATCTTAAAATATTTTCACATAAGATAATAATTTCAAAATGTTATATTTTAAAAACTATCTATACTTTCTAAATCTTCTCGTATTTATATGAACAAGCATTCACACGATAGGTGAAAATTAATTTACACTAAGCACAATCCACTGCTCAACGAAATAAAAAGTTAAATGAAATATTGGTTTTACGGTTTAGGATAAGATATTACTTGAGATGTTTCTAGAATACGTCCCCAGGTATCATAAACACTTGAAACACACGCACGATCAAAACCGAGAATTATAAGAAATTATTCAAGCGTGTTATTAAAGGGACTATGTTAACGAAAAATTGGCTTCCTATTGCACTATAAATTACATTATTTGATAGAAATGCTCTTTACTAAGACATGTGCATTAAATTAATAAAAATAATATAACGCACAATAAGATATTTGATAAAAACAAATTAGTAAAAACGCCTGAACAAATTAAACCCCCAAGCGGGTATCGAACTCGGGACTTAGGAGCCATACGAAGAATTGACAGTAGCGCCGGAACCAACTGCGCTATCATACTTGGTAATGAGTCGTTGTAAACTATGGTTATACAAATGCTTACAATTCTGACGTCAAAATGTAAACAGGAAAAGGGCCAAACAAACACAACCCATATTATAAATTGATTTATCTCAGAATGCGTACACACTTGTCCCAATATATATGCCCTGTTTTAACCGTTATTATATGCCAGTATTAATATCTAAATTTCAGATTAGATTTTTTTTTAAAAAGAAATTGCCCCCTTGAGGCCCCTTTTCGATGACATAGTCCCTTAAAGCTATTACAGTTCATTAGTGAAAGGTCAATTTGTCAGACCTTTACCTACGATCTACTCAAAACAGTTACCCTGTAATCCAAAATGTTAAAAGTACAGTTTTCTTTACTTAAAAAAAACTTATGGATGCGGATGATGATTGCCTAGACAAGTTTTATGGAACTAAATATAATTAACACTCAATCATTACGGTTTAAGCATTAAGTGTTCTATGTTCAAAAATGGCCTTAAAAATTAAGTGTTCTATATTTAAAAATGGCCAACGACTGAGTCAGAATTTTCAAAGCACAAATACAAACCTGGGACAACGGCAACGGTTTTTAAGGCTCGCAACACTCTGAAAGTTCTCAATGCTGATAGGTTGCCAAGTTCAGAGATAAACATTGTCATGTACCTGAAAAATAAATATATGTATATCTTTGATCACGTTCAGCAAAAAGAATAATACTAAACATTCATTGTATAGTGCCTGAAAAATAAACACACGTTTTCTTATTTTCAGCAAAATAATTATACCTCATGTTTCATGATTACATTGTACTCGTGCAATATGGCAAAACAATTGGAATTTTAACAATATAATTCAGATATAAGAAAACATGTGCATTTAAACATATGCTTTATCTAAACCGTAGCACTAGGCATTCCTATGCAATGATACATGTACCTAAATGAGACATTAGCCTATAAAATGTTATACAATTACAAACACACGTTTACCGGTATACTAATTATGAAGTAGGGACAGATGTAGTGTGATGTGAACTTCTATATAGTTAAGATACTGTGATAACAACTCGCAATTAGATTATACACAAGTAAACAGAACTTTGAAAGGCGTCCATACATTTTAACGGTTAATTTAGATCTTGCATATAGATTATTTCGATCTTGCATATAATTAATAAAAATTATTTTAGCAATGTTGAAGTCAATTTATATATGTGTATATTGTGAACTTCATATTCAAACTAAAAATTGTGTAAACTATATCTGTCGAAATTATACGTTAATTTAGCTATATTATTGTGATTTTGGACGATACCGTCACGTTAACGTCAACAAGAAAACTTCCGCTAGCGATATGACACAAACGTATATCTAAACATCAACAAGAACACTTCCGCGATTGCTATGACACCAAAATAGATCTTAATATCAACAAGAAAACTTTCGGTAGCGATATGACACCAACGTATATCTAAACATCTACAAAAAACGTCCGCGATTGCTATGACACCAAAGTAGATATAAACATCAACAAGAAAACTTACGCGATTGCTATGACACCAAAGTAGATCTAAACATCAATAAGAAAACTTCCGCGATTGCTATGACACCAAAGTAGATCTAAACATCAACAAGACAACTTACGCGATGGCTATGACACCAAAGTAGATCTAAACATCAACAAGACAACTTACGCGATGGCTATAACACCAAAGTAGATCTAAACATCAACTAGACAACTTACGCGATGGCTATGACACCGAAGTAGATCTAAACATCAACAAGACAACTTACGCGATGGCTATGACACCAAAGTAGATCTAAACATCAACAAGACAACTTATGCGATGGCTATGACACCGAAGTAGATCTAAACATCAACAAGACAACTTACGCGATGGCTATGACACCGAAGTAGATCTAAACATCAACAAGACAACTTACGCGATGGCTATGACACCGAAGTAGATCTAAACATCAACAAGACAACTTACGCGATGGCTATGACACCAAAGTAGATCTAAACATCAACTAGACAACTTACGCGATGGCTATGACACCAAAGTAGACCTAAACATCAACTAGACAACTTACGCGATGGCTATGACACCAAAGTCTAGCCAGTTCCAAGGGTCTCGGAGATATGTGAATGGTTGCAGTACAAATCCTCTGGCGGTCATTTTAACGAGAGATTCAATCGTGTAAATTCCCGTGAACACGTACCTGTAAAAGCATGATGCAATGGTTAACACTGTTGTCAACTTCGCAAAAAAAAAAAAACATTTTGAAATAATTCCTTACTTTTATCTGACAATTTATTATGGTAACACATTTTATAAAAGATGCATTTGAGTTCAGGTATAATCAATTATATAAGTATGTTAATACAAACGCCACATCTATTAAAGCGAGCAATACACGGTGCTTTATTCAAGTGTGTATGCATGACATCTGCAAAGCAAAACGTGTTCTAGAAAAATTGTTACAAAATGCTAACCCAAACAGAAATTATTAAACTAAAACTTAGATCGCCAAATGTTAAATCATATGTGAAATTCACACGGCACATGCTGTTTCATTAACACATTTATTATTATTATTTATACTTTCATACGTAAAGTGTCGGCTTATATAAATAACATACTGCTAAACCGTGCACCCATTTGTTCGGGGGATGCAACGATAATATTATTAAAGACATGTGTCCACTTCCTAAATAGCTTTGTAACGATGGCCAGTAGGGAAAGGTTCAGAGCGAAATATCTGGGTGCCGCACTATGCCTCAGTTTAACTCCCCCTGCTGCCCCTCTGGGTTGAACAACAGATAATCGTTTAATATCGTTTGATATTCAATAGATTTTTTGCAAACTTTTAATTACAAATGAATATACCATGTTTGAAAACCCAAATTATAAGCAATGCATGGATAAAATCTTGGATTTACCAAAACTATTTATAATAAAATATAAAAGAGAAGATCCCTTGTGCTCCTTTTGAGCAGCACCCTGTACCTTTTTTGCTCCTAGATTTTTCCCCTTGTCATGTGACATTTTTTTGGTTATTGTTTCGCTTTATTGTCATGTTGTTGTCGTTAACAATTATGGAACCCGTGTTTTGCCTCTCATCTTAGCAGATAATAAACCCCTACACACATATCATGATTTACTTAGTTCTATTACATAAAATTCGTTTTGTGCACAATGCATGTTTATTCCAAATAAACGACAACGTTCGTGTCATCATTTGCCCCATATACATTTTCATTCGCAATATATTAAAATATTTAAATTCTCCGTAATTCTCAGCCACCTCACTTTCCGAAACAAATTTGTAAATATGCTCTAGGCAATAAATTTTAAAGCAAAGCAGGTGAGATATTTATTTTAAAATAAAATTAGTGGTGAATGGTGACCAATAAACTTGCTCTGGGCCAGTATTCACAAAGCTTTTTAGGGAAAACTTAAGTTAATTTCTTAAATTAAAATAAAACTCATTAAGTCCTTGGCTGTTTCGTGTATAGACCGTTTTTCATTAAAATGATTTAACTAGTAAATAGTGTTTAGATGTTGAGTATTTTACCCTTTTGTAAACAGAAAACTTTTGATTTCAAATAGAAAATTTGGTTTGAAATTTTCGCTTAAGTATAACTTAAGTTAAGATTTCCCTTATGAGCTTTGTGAATACCGGCACTGGACTTACTCTGCTACTGCTGAACTTTCTTCCGCGTTAATGGCCATGATAACACAGTTTGCAATAATGGTGAACATAACTAGCTTACTAAACAATGTGTGATGTGTTAAGGATCACGAAGAAAATATACGGTGAAAATCAAACGGTGAAATTAAACATCAAACTGTGAGAATCACAAACAAACAACATACGTAATGTAAATGATACAATTGTTCAAACAAATACTGGCGAAGTTACAATCTGAGCGCAATTATACAAACAAGTGTAAGCATACAATAAGAAAAGGAGACAACACACAGTCAAATACAAACGTTGCTAATCAATCATTTAAAGAGATGCTTTGTTGGTTGGTAATTTGAATTATACTACACCAGATGCTCAAACAATTAATGTTTGAAAAAAAAAAAGTCTCCAATTCGTCCACTGTTCTTAATGTCAACCGGCTAAAGTCTCTTATTTCATCGATCAAAATTATTATTTAAAAATTTATGTTACAACACAATTTATTTTTAATGTGATTCTCTGACATACAAATTTTATTCAAAATGTAATTAGTATTTACAACACTATTTATGCACACTAAATTGAAAATAGTGAGCTTAAGCTAATCCTGCTATAACAGACTTCAGAATTTTCGAAAAATGGGGGCCATTGTTAGTCATTCCACTGGAAATCCAGCTTAGCTTGATGTGAACTTTTTTTCTAAACAAAAAACAAACAAACAAATGTTAGTGGATAATGGGTTTTATATATATATATATTGCAGATTATCGATGCATACATGTAAGAGCCATGAAACAGTTAATAATATATCGGTCAATAGCTACTCATAGCTAATATTTCTTGTTATGTAAATAATCCAGCGTAAAATAATAATGGATCGAATCGAATTTAGTTGAATTGAATAATGAAGCAGACAAGCCTACTGACAGACAAACGGAACAAACTCAAAGCAAGGTTGCTGTCTCTCCCGTCGTATTGGATATGCATGATTAAATATATAATATTAGCATTCTAACATGGATTCAGCCACCAAATAGACACTTTTGAATACAAAGACGTGTTTGTCCGTGTTTCCACAGATGTCCTTCAAGTTCATATTAATTGGCTGATTAATCAAATCAATTATATTGGGTATATATTCACAAAGCTCCTTAGTAAATTTCTTAAATGCAAGAATTCCTTAAGTCTTTGGTTGATTTATGTTTATGTATGTTTACATTAAAATGTTTCAAACTGGCAAATATTGCAAGGTGTCTAGTCTCTTAGTCTTTTCTGTACACAAATCAATGACTTTCACATAGAAAAGTTGACCTGAAATGTTAAATAAAGTACAACTAAAGTTAAGATTTCCCGTACGAGCCTTGTGAATACTGGCCCTGATTAACTGTTCACAGTTTACAAAAAGCAGGCGCTTTAATTACTGTTAGCAAACCGGGAAATGTTTATTTTTATGTCATTTGAATTATAAACATTTACACTTGCTTGAGCATCTGGACCCGTATTCACTAAACCATTCTTAGAATTCAGACTTAAAAATAAAGAATATTTTTTAAACGGTTTTGTTCTAAAACGGCTTTTAATTTGATTCTTACTTGGTATTCACTAACTCTAATTATAGGAGTTTTAATATAGAACGATTTCGAGGGTTGAACACCAGAAGGTATTAACTAAGATTGAAATCAATAGCAGTTAGGAACTTCTGGTTTTCAACCTTCGAGTCTAAGTCTTATCTTTATTCTTAGTCTAAGAATGGTTTGGTGAATACTCGCGCTGGTAACAGACAAGCATTACGTACAACATCAAGCAAGTGGCATGCACACGTGAAATCAAGCTAGTATTGGGTGACTAGAGGTTAGTGCTGACCACTTACTCCGTGATTTCTCCACCTGGCGTCTCGGTGAACGTCATAAAGATACAATTTACAACAATAGTCAAAATAACCATTAGGCTAAAGTATGTGAGAAAGGGTTAAGGTAAATGATAGTACGTTTTAATCATATATTCATATTACAGATTATAGAACTGGCTTGTCAACCTAACCTTTAAAGGTAAGAAAAGTTATGGTCAAAGATAGTACGGTTGTATCATATTTAAGTATTACAGATTTTAGGACTGGCGTCATTTTTGCCATTAACTGCGTGCGATATTATACTGATTTGTCTTGCATCAAAGAAACCACTTGCCAATAATAGTCGGCTTGACAACTCATCTTTTAAAGCTTAAGTATGCAAATAAGTAAGTATGTATATTCATATTACAAATCATGGAAAGAGCGTCATTTTTGCCACAAAATGCGTTGGATATTGGCAACAATAGTCAACATAACCATTAGGCGAAAGTTTGTAAAAAAGGTTACGGTAAAAAAAATGCGTTTGTTTCCATAGTATTGTCATATTACATATAATAGCAAGGATTGTGTTAGATGTTTCAGTGCTGTTTTATTACATATTACAAAGGTATGTCTAGCATTAAAAAATGAAACTTTTCAACAATAGTCAACACACATTAGGCTACTATATGTAAGAAAGTTTAAGGTCAATGATACGGTTTTATCATATATTCATATCCCGATGGATGGGGCATCGTTTAAGTGCGCTGGATATTACCATAAAACCATAGCAAACAAGTGTCTATGTGTAAACTTAACCATAAGGCTACGATCTGTAAGAAAAGGGTCAAATATATTATTACTTATCATTGTCTTATCGAAATGGTGCCATTTATTATTTCGCGATGGACATAGTTTATCTAGCTTTAGAAACGCTTGCCAACAATAGTCAAAATGTCAACATAACATGTCAAATATATTTTGTTTTAAAACATACGTATCGTACGGATGACCAAAAGGTCAATACCTTTTAGGTTTTTTTTGTTTTCAAATGTCTTTCCCTTATTACATCGGATATTACCGAAATTTATCTAAGATAACAAAACTCTTCAATCAGGGGTAAAGTTTTCTGTTTTTTGAAATATTCAAACATAAAAATATGATATGTTTGCGATGATCAAAAAAGTATGTCAATAGTTGTGGTCAATACTATAGCACATATATATATATAACCTTGTCTGCATTTATATTGTTTAAATGTAATTGAAAAGAAAAAAAGAAATTTCCTCCGTCTGCAGAAGAAAATAAAAATAATGTTCAAGCCAAAACTAGCAACATAAGTGCAACTCCATAAACAAACATGCCTTTAGCATTTCATAATCGAGATATTAAAAAGCAAACGACACGTTTATGTACTTCATGTGAAATCAATGGCGAAAAGGAATAAATCTACAATATATCTTATGTTATTTTATGTTGGTATGAAATGTTGAATTGTGAGTTTTCGCAAACGTATTTACTGCCAGCTATTATAACGATTTCACATGACAGTCAGATATAAAGCAAATATAAAAGCCACACATTTAAAATCTAAATCAATAACAGCATATTCCTCCGGTTCGGTACGAAGTGACTGTTGTACTCGCGAAAGTAAATGCCGCGGTGAAATATACACACATATGCTACAGGCTCTCTCTGGATTTACTGTGTTTCGTTGCTTCTGTAATTGATTTTTGATAGCAAATTTTGTGTCAAATATCAATTATCGGACACAGTGAATGTATTTGAAAATATCCCCACGCAATCGTACCGTTAATTGACAATATTTTTTCATCACCAGTACTGTTAACTGACAATATTTTTTCATCACCACTCCATCAGAATAAAACATAAAACATGCTATGAATATGTTACTATTTCTACTTAATTCAGTATTGCATTGTCTGTAACAAAACAATTGACCATTGTAGTATACAAATATTACTACTTCAGTCACTATTCCGTCTGTCAGTATAAAACTTTGTATAAGTAAACTAATCCTTCTTATCGTTTTATTGATTATATACTAATCCTACTCATTGTCATATTTATCATATACTAATGTTATTAATTGTTTTATTTATAATAAAGGATATGGATGAACGAGGATGTAGAGGGCAGCTCGTCGAAGCGGGTTGAAGGGGGACAGCAGAAAGAAACCGTTGGTGGCGCTAAACCGGAAGATCATCTTGTCCTTCCCAATTACCACGAACGTCTGCAGACAGAGTTGCCATGGTTATGATTTTAAATATGTCAGCATTTTATGTGTCACATCATTTTTCTGTTGTCACAGTTAGGACAACCTTGAATTATGACAGACCGAAATTCTCTATCGCTTTTCTGACCGATCCGTGTGGCATACATAAGGCATAATACGAGAACGGAAAATTAACATATAGTATTTAATTAATTGTAGAAACAATACTAGATTAAACTGAAAGTACTATTGATAACACGCAACAAGGATTACAGGTGTGTCCAAATGCCTTAAAACTGTTGCATTTTAAGTTGTTATGTAAAATGTAGAATATCATACATTACATAGGCAGTTGGCGTCTTACGTCAGCAGCGACTGCATGATTATGAATCTGGTCGTACAAACAGAATTAACGCTGACAATAATGAAACGAACACGTTACATATGTAAAAGTACGCCACATAGACTCTGTGGACTGTTGTCATTCCATTCTAAGATGTACTACTTCAGCCAGAAGTCAAATCATACCATGACGTGCCTCATCATACCCTCCCCCCAAAAAAAATAAACTGACCTTCTTATTCTGGTAGAACTCGTCGATGTCCTCGAGAGGTCGCCCGACGTGTTCTGGCAAGAAATAGTCCTCCAAGGTCGGGGGCAATTTCTTGCCGATCATCAGTTTAGGGTTCGGCTTGATTTCTTCCGGGGCCGGTTCATCTTCGTCGTCGGACTCGGCTGCGGCCTCCTCTGCTGCCTGCATATGCATGTAAGTCATTAATTCGGTTACTTGAAAGCCATAAGGCGTTATCAGCATTCCTTGCACAAATGCTGATGACACTTTCTGACTTTCAAGGGACGATATGTATTTGCTCTTGTTCACTGCCTATATGTACTTCTGGACAATAAAAAGGCATCATTGTGATAATTCACGGAAGATTCCTATAAGTGTTTCATAGTGCACTTAAAACCCTGCGCGGGGCTTGGACATAACAAATCTTAAAACGGCTCGTGTGTTTATTTGAATAAATCGTATATGTGTTGGTATTGAAATGGCTACTTTACATATCCATTTCCACGATGTTGAAAAGAAAGTGTTGCCACTACAACTACTTAGACGGTTAATTAACGTTTACATAAAATAGTTTTAACTGAGGTGGGCGTATTTCTAAATGTAAAAGTGATAATAGCTAATAAACAAATATGTTTCCAGTAATAAAATCTTTTAAGTTTGTTGGTCTATTGATGCGAATGCATATATTAATAGTAAATGCAAATCAAAACGATATTTCAACTGTGACTAATTCATAGAATGCCACTTTTGTAAAGTAACGACGAAGCACTAACCTCCATGGAATAACATAGACGTTTTGCTTTGTAAAAGATTTTCTTATGGTTATTGGTATGATGACTGCAACATTAATACACGCAACACAGAACACTGCGAACCAGGAATAATTTAGTAAATTTATACAACACGCGAAACATTCATAAATAACACAGTTACTGATTGAATGTTGTTATCAACTACATGACTGCATTTTGTTATCAACGACTGTGTTTGAAACGTGCATAGTAATATTTTACGATGAACTGAGGAAGGTTACTGATTGCATTTTGTTATCAACGACGGTGTTTGAAACTTTAAACGAATTAATGTACGATGACCTAATTAAGCTTACTGATTGCATGTCGTTATCAACGACTGTGTTTGAAACTTGCATAGTAATATCGCACGATGAACTAATGATGTTTACCACTCAATAGCAACGACACTGCCATGGCACATTATTTAACGGTATTTGTATAAGACTATAAATAGCACCACCCAATTGGCTTTCAGCCCCACAGTGACATCATTTTCCAAGTGTCATCTTACAAAATCCAATATAAGAAGGAATATGAGTACATTTGTAAAGACATTATTAATTGAAGCAATTTAACAAAGATGTTTAAGGTACACGATAACTTTATAACGAAAGAAAGAAAACCAATAAAATGTAAGATTGATTTAAACGACACAAAAGACCACAGAAGATTGAACATTTGGTTATAATTCTTGTGCTTATAAAACAATGTAAGAAATCGCATAAGTTTTCAAATAATGCTTTATAAAGTATTAACTGAAAGAACTTGACATGAAAAATACAAAAAAGCGTTTGGCAATGGTGGATGTGACTGCACTCAAGCGAACGATATGTTTGAATCAATAAGCATCGCGCAAAGTGAGTACCAAGATATATTTTACAAATAACCAACACAATCTGAAAGCAAATGCATTTTGAAATCAAATGTAACTATTGATACAACTCCATATGCATCAGCAGTAGATATTAAAATAATGTCAAGTGATTAAATCCATTTGAACTGAATTTGAAACAAGGCTATAATAGACATCTGAGGGCAACGTATTAAAATGCTTGCTGAATCAGGAGAGGGCTCCTTACTCAATCAGGGTTCGTATTCACCAAGCCATTCTTAGACTCAAGATGTAAGAATACAGAATATTCTAAAAACTGTACTGTTCTATAAAACCCTTTCTTAGACTTAAGAATTAAGAATACAGAATATTCATAAAACTGTTCTGTTCTTTGAGTCATACTTGGTATTTACCAACTCTAATTACATCTTTTATTTAAAAGAACAAACAATTGTTTTAATGATATAAGCGAAATAAGCATACCAGCGAATGCACAAACATTGTTTTAGTCTAAATCTGTTCTTTATTCTTTATTCTAAGAATGGGTTAGTGAATATAGGCCTTGTGATAGGGTTCGGGACAGCGCGTGACAGATGCGTGTCCATGTGTAATTAAAGGGTTGGGTATGGTGTGTTACATACTTTGATTACACCATTATTGTTACCTGACATGTCAGTTGGATATGTAATCTTTCTTAAAGGATAAATAATGGCTAGCGGACGCCAGTTTGGCTAATGCATTAAGATACGGGTCTCGTCGGCGGTTCACTTGTTCAATGAAAGGGCAGCCAGAAGGACATAAACGGAGCAGACGCTATACTACTGCAAAACGGAGTGGGTTTTGACAGATGAACATTCTGGATTTTAATGGCGTAGACATGTTTTGTCAACTCTATGCGATCTGTGTTTCACGTAACTCAGATATTTTGAAGATCTTTACCGTTTTATGTGAAAGATTATGGCACTCGAGGTGCATCCTTAATCATATTAAAGGTGCAGTTTCACAGTTTTTGGATGTGAATTTTTTTTTTCCTAAACTGACTTTTCCTGTTCTATGTTACATTTATTGTTGATATGTTTAAAGAGCACATTGCTTGTACAAAGTTAAACTTTTGACTAATTTATGTTTTTTTTTTAATTTGCTACCTGGTAGACATAACCTACTATTTTTTACACAAAAAGGCATAATGATTTTCAAAACAATATTTTGTGTAACCAAAACAGCATAACAGACAAAATGTTGCGATACATTTTACAAATTCCTGTTTTAAAATTACATTTGTAGAGAAATGTTTCTCCAACGCCAAACTGTGAAACTGACCAATTATAAGATTGTAGGTATGTTGCCGCGGCCCATAATAATCCATTGTTGAACTTAATTTATACATAAAAACATATGAGGCGCGTCGTGGGAAAACCGGAATTAATGCGTGTGCGTAAAGTGTCGTCCCGGATTAGCCTGTGAAGTCCGCACAGGCTAATCCAGGACGGCACTTTCCGCTTTTATGGTATTTTCTGTTTCAAGGAAGTCTCTTCTAAACATAAATCAACGGTAGGCGGAAAGTGCCGTCCTTGATTAGCCTGTGCGGACTGCACAGGCTAATCCGGGACTACACTTTACGCACATGCATTAGGCCCGGTTTTCACACGACACGCCCCATATACATAATACACATACGTTTACAATATTAATGAGCAACAAACGACACCTGAAATGTGAGACAATTTTATGAAGTGATCAACATGTTTATATACAGTAACGATTTCACTATAGCCTGTGACACTGCAGCTAATTTATTCGTTCCTGGGAAGCCGTTTATAATTAAGCAGGCCAGGTTTACCACAGTCACGTGTTCAGGTCATGTGACACCTTACCAGTGACGTCATTTCCTCTTCCTTCGCAAAATAGTTGAATAATGCGTTAGAAATACCTTATTACTATTGAAGAATTACAAAAACACAATTAGTGTCTGCCGTGAAAAAGTTCAACATCAACAAAAATGCACTACGTAAAATATATGTGAATGTATAATTTGAAAAAATTTCGATTTAAATAATAAACAGGCTTCATATTTAGCTAAAGCAATAATCAAAAGTGCAATAAATCACAAAAACAGGTATAAATAGTATGATTGCAATTGAAATAACTACCTCTTATTTATATATTTCATCTACTTTAAATGCAGCGGATCAATATGAACACATAATTGAGTGTGTTATTATATTTCAGAGTTGATTTCTTTGTTATGCAAGCGGGTATTGGAATTCAGATATTGCAGTCTAAAACGAGTGAATAATTTGCATTATTTGCGTGAGGTGTGCGTTACAAATGGTTCTATTCTTTAAAACTATTAGACCAAATTTTGATGGAATGCGTAACTTAACAGAACCTTCAAAGCATGTCAAATTACAAATTATTACTGTCCATGTGCGTCAATGCGCACCAAACTCTTTTAAACACAAAACATTTGCTGATATGGTTCTTTGACTTCAGTACAATGTAAAATGTGCACTTTAATTTAAACTTTCGGCCAACCTTTTGTAATAAACAGCTAGCGTACTGTTTATGTGCAATCAATGGTAAAAGTCTCGAATTTAAATATATTAAGCATTCATTCAAACAATCCTCGTGTTTTATATACAAAATATACCTGCTCGACCAATGAACTGAAAAAAGTATTAGAATGCTTTGGACCAAACTAATATTTAAAACAATCAAAAATTTGATCAAAAGGTATGCAATATGTTAAATACATTGACATAAACTAAACTGTATAAATGAAATAGGCAGCTATCGCGGCACCAGAAATACGCTAACGGTAAAAAGTATTAAAATAGCTATGCGGTTTAATTTATTATTTCCATTTCATTACGCCAAAGTAATATAATTATATATAATGATTGATGTACGATAACGTCAAACGTGTGCATACATGAGTCGCTTTACAAAGCGCGGTTCGTACAAAATATGCAATCATCTACACTTTCGATTCTAGAACGAACGGATGTGAAGGTGATCGATAACCCTTCTGTTTGTGAATAACCTCCTTGACTGCCTTGTGATGCCAATGAATGTATCTTCATCTATAATTCACAGCCATAACGATAACTACACATTGATTCGTTATTGAATGCGAATGTTCCGTGACATCGCCATTCGGTCTGTGCAAAGATCCAGCAGTATTCGGTAACAATACTGGTGAATATGCAACTGAATTACGACAGTTTGAGATGCAAATCTTCCTCTGTAAAACTTGTTTCTCTATTCATATTATGCAATATTAAAATTTATAAACACCTTCAGTTTTGTTTTAAATACTACTTGCTATGTAACTGTAATATGTTGTTTGATAGTTGTGCAAAGTTTCCAAGTGGTTGCAAAATAGTCCGCGCATGTACATAAAGTAAAGCCTTTTTATGTATTACTATCGATTCTTTTTTTTATAAAGCATATTTAAATAATCACATAACAGTTCTCAAGCAAAAGACGTATTCTTTTATTGTCAAAGCAGAAAGCTTCACTTGGCTACTGGACATAATTTTATAAAACACTCAATACTGTGCTTCTTCTGAGACATTATGCAACAAATAAACGTTATGGAGTCCTGCCATGTTATGCCATTTGCGAATAAGGAAAGCGATAGATGTACTATTTCTTGTGTTATTAACATATTCAACATAATGCTTAAACGTAGCAAATACGAGGTAAAACTTTGCGTGCTGTGTTGTCTTATTTCTATCATAAAATAATTATGTTAATACGTGTAAAACGTTCCCAAACTCTTAGGTATTTTGTGAATTGATACTAAGGTTTATTTCTGTGTCTCACACGTAATATCATGACACGTGTCTGCGATTATTAAAAAACTTCGATCCCACAAATATTCGGTTATGTATTAATATAAAACAGTAAATCAGCTGTATTTATTAAGAAAACGATCTCTTAAATGACGGAATTGTACTGCAAAACAATTTATACCATTTTCATTCCGCCACAGTGATGCCCAGAGGTTGTGAAAGTTCTCCATCTCAAACACATTCTTAACGTAACTATTGGCCATGAAAACGAGAAAGATAAACTATGAGTTTCCTATTCTCTAATAGTTATTGCATACTACTCAATAAAAGTAAGTTTTTATTTTAAGTCTGAACAATACCTTTGCCGCTGCCTCCTCCGCTATTCGCCGATCGATGTTGAAGAGCGAGTCTCGGGTGAAGAGCCGGAAAGGGGTGAATTCCTCGGCTTCCTCCGCATCCCCGGCGGCATTTCCAGCCGTGTTATCCATGTTTGACCCCTTCTGCGTAAAGGAAGGAAATGTAAATAACATCATATTGAATGTTAGTCAGTTTCAGGGAATATTTTCACTTGCTCATCTTCTGGGCTTGTATGAACAATAAAAGGGCGTTGAAAGATGTAAATAACATAATATTGTTATTGAATGCTATGTGTCAGTGAATATTTTCACTTGTTGATCTTCTGGCATTATTACACAGTTTACACAGTCAATGATTACACATTTTAGACAGTCACCAGACCTTCACATTTACATTTGAACTTAATCTTGAAAAAGAAATTCCTAATAGCCATTATATATTGTCCGGCCACTACTTAGTCAATACATTCATCAAAAATCAGAGCACAGTGTCAAAAACACGTTCTTATCACTGAAGTTCACTTCTTGACATTTGGTCAACACAGCGAATACGTTTCAATCTGATTCAAAGACTGCACTACGAATACGTTGCAATATTCAGTACGATCAATTTCCCCGCATTAGTCATTCTGAGCAGTTGTTTTCTGTTGCCACTATCCGGTTTATACAGGATAGTTGTTGCTTTGTGAAAGATATGCACTCCGCCACAATACAATATGCGGCGTCAGACAGGGACGTCGATATTAACAGGGAGGGAGATGTTACGAAGAGAATAAAAGTCTAAACATGTGATTGCAATACCAAATAGAGTTCTTACTGGTTTCAGGAAAAGATCTAGAGCGAAAAAGGTCCCTCCCCCTGCTGCCCCTTTGGGCTGGGCAAGTCAAAAATGTTGAATATATTTTTAAATTAAATATACTGTTGCAAATATTAAATGACAAACTAATAAATTATGTTTCAAAATAAGAAGAGTAGATTCATAAAAACCATGAATTTAGTAATTATTAACAGATTTCAACGAACTGGTCTGGCTTTCCACCCGGTCGTTTAAAGCAGCACCATGTACCTTCTTTGATCGTAGATCTTTCCGTACTGGCTTCATTTTGCCGATCAGATGCATCAGTAACGTCTGTTGTCAGTATACAGGACGTATTATTATATTTGAATAAATCATATCGTATCTGTGCATTATTAATAGTGTTTTTTTCGTTTTATTCAATACCAATACAAGTTTATTCCTTGAGTCCTCTTGTATATGAGCTTTATTGATGTCATAATTGATTTAACTCAATGAAATATTTAACATACAATTAAACAAAACACAAGGCATTAAACAAATGCATGCTGATTAGATATACCACTTATACTCCACTTTCTTTTAAAGTTTGTTTATATCTTGCATATAATAACTATAATCATTAGAAAGTATTTTAACTACATCCAAATTTAAAATAACTAAAACTCCAGAAAGACCAGCAGGAGAGAAACCCTTATTAACATAATCAGGTTATTTTTTTTTTTATCTTATCACAATTATTAAGTTTATGGTGAATGTGAAGGAAATTTTTCATTTTATTTGAATGTTCTCAAATTAGCACAAACGTGTGTGTTTGTTCATTGACTATGATAGAACCAGACAAATGTCATCGCGTACAATAAATTTTTATTTGGTTCTACTCTGCCATGAGATTGGATATATCTTGTTGAACTTCCACATAAATAATTCCGTCAATTCGTCATTTTTGTGGGGGTGGTGCTGAACATGATAAGAAATGTAAGTTACGCCAATGCAAATTTTAACTGATACAAACATGTTAAATTTTCTAAAAAAGGTGACGTACATTGACTGTTGACTAACGAATATTCGCACATATA
The DNA here is from genome assembly GCA_027627225.1 of Congeria kusceri. Lineage (NCBI taxonomy): Eukaryota > Metazoa > Mollusca > Bivalvia > Myida > Dreissenidae > Congeria > Congeria kusceri. Next base: position 56,541,458 of record CM051028.1, on the reverse strand, counting down.
CATAAATGTACGCAAACGTTAACTTAATGTACGCTATGAATTTTGTTAGGTAATGAATGTGAACTGAATAACCTCATTCATCTTGTTTACGGCATATATTCACGAATTACAGTTAACGCTTCTGAATTTTATTTTTAACAACTAAATTATTTTTATACAGTACAATATTTACATTTATATTCCATATAACGGCAGTTGATTCATACGTATTCATCTCATGTAGGGTATATTTACACTGACACTAGTTACTCCAAATTATTGAATATGATGAAGGCTAATATGCATTCGCCATCCCCTATCTAACCATAATGGGTCATTTCAAATAAAGTAGGGTTGTCTGAATACACACGTATACATTGGCTATATATTTGTCTGCAGATTTTTGTGCATCCACTTAGCAGTATTAGTTTATCACATGCGTCTAGCACATAATTTTCAATAGAAAATATAGTGTCTGCAATGTATTAGTTGTCATAAAGGGATGAATGACCATTGTGTATTTATTTAACTGGTATAATTCTGATTAATATATGAATACACATATGTTCAGCATCCATGAGACAATGTTAAGTGTTGCTGTAATGTAATCGAGTGTTTTCTACGTTGTTTATATCCTTAGAAGTAAGTAATTGTGTTACATCCTCTATGAAGATATTCATATTACATATTGCACTGTGTGCAACAAGTATATATAATATGATCTTGATAACCCAACGAATCGTGCGTTTTTATAGACCGCAATACTTGAACAATGCTTCGAAGAAATCGCATGCACCAAGGTAAACATCATTAAAGGGAATACATGCTAATGAGATCCACCCATGTAAAGATTCATTCAGTTAACGCTTTTTTGAAACTTCGACAAGGTGGTCACGTTGTCAAATAGGGATTAGTAACCAGTGTGTATATATTTAATTGAATTTATTTAGTTTAATATATGAATACACATATTTTAAGCATCAATGAAATTATGTCAATTGTTGCTTTTTCTTAGGTAGGTACAACTACCTTCCATCAATCAACAAAAGATAAAAAAAATGACCTCTTATTACGGATAATTTACAACACATATAAATTTTTATACAATTTGAGCGTACCAGCAACAATGACTTAAATGTAGACTGTGACATTTCTACATGTGCCACCTAATTTAGTTATTTTTAAAAAACATGATACATCAATAGCAAAAGCATTTACATTAAATTTAGTTTTCACTTTCTTCTTTCTAACTGCTCAAGATTCATTAGAATTCTTGTTCAAAACAGTTGGAGTATTGATAGGAGGAATTACATCCCCTCTGTTTGAATTTCAGCGTTGATCAATACGCACCATTATGCATTCGAGCCTATGCTGAGAGGGTGAATTGTTTCCTGTTGTCACGCAAGCCTAGGTTTTGCCAGAAATGTATATACAGAGTATAAAAGCATGTTCAATACTTTGGAACAATGTTGTACTCAGTTGGTGAAAGCATTTTTCATTATAATTTTAAAGCAAATAATTATATGAACATGCGCGTTATTCATCCTTATTACTGTTATTTTATTTTGAACCAAATATGCTATTATTTGTTTGCTTTCCGTTTTTTTCTTTTCGATCACCCAATTGACCGTCCAATGAGTATGAAAAGTGAAATGAACGTATAGTTTCTTAGAAGAAATAACACGTGTAATCAACTTTAAAAAATGAACCAACATGAACTTTTGCTGTGTTGATTGCAGTGAAATACTTAATATTATTTCAATATGCCAGTTCCACTGCATCGATGTCAGTGAAAGTTAAATATAGAACAAAGTAAAATTAACTCGTAAAGATACACTTTAAATACACACATACATGTAGACACAAAAACCTGTATCAGAAACAGAATTATTATCATAGGTTCGATAATAACCGTTTTGCAAACGACTCTAGAAAAAAAACTGTTTAAATATAGGACATAGCATTATTCTTCGAGTAATGTCGAATATTTAAGTTAAACACTTAAGCAGTTTGTTTGGAATATACATGTACATTTTTGAATTTCGTATTGACACTATCATTCGGAATAAGTGAACAGTTTTGAAATCAAACATCCATTCTTGATTGATTGCTTTTCTTCAAACATGTGATGCAATGATCAATATGTCTCAGGGAATGTAATCAATGGAGGATAAAACCTGAACATCCGAACATGCTTTCATTCAACAATAGCTGATGAAACCAGCCATATATCAGACTATACGTCGTGCTGATGGTATCAATATGGCTCCATTGGATGGCAAGTGTAAATAACTTGTTACATGCACAACTTTATTAATGCTGTTTTCTCTTCTTGACATGACTATTGGCAAGAAAATTCGGAATATAAACTATTGATACTGCTCTATTATTATTATTAGTTTAAGTGTATGGATTTAGACAAACGGCCATTCTATATAAAACCTAATACAAACAGGATTATTTTGTTTTGTTCGTTTTGGATTTTCGCCGTATTCAACAGTATTTCAGTCCTATAACGGCGGTCAGTTAACCTACTCACACTTTTCCTGGGTAAGCTGGTTTACCAGTACTGGGTGCACATACCTATGCCAGTAACTGACAACTGCCCTACTTGAATCAGAGGTAGGGGGAGAATGGCCGTAGAAATAATTTCATGTGGCCGGGCTGGGAATCGAACCCGCCATCCTCGGATTTGAAGTCCAGCGCTCTACCAACTGAGCTAGCCGGCCAAGATTAGATGACAAGCGACAGCAATGCTAATACTAATTCTTCTCCAAACGTTCTAGTAATATTGCAATAATATAAACGTGTTTAGCATATTTTGTTATAATAGTGTGTATTACATATTCATACTGGAACAAGATAACAGTCAATATTAACATTAAATGTAGATCACAATAACTGTGACTTATCAAAAATGCATAAAGCTTATTAATATGATACGATGGTTCAGATAGTGGAATGGTATCGGTGAAAAGGTAATTTCAGCGCTTTCACACGTTTTATATCTCTAACTCAATAACCCAATTCCCCCGATACTTAGTCAATCACAATGAAAATTAGCAATAATCAATATGTAGGTATTAGTAAATCATCGCTAATAATACTTGCATACTGTATATTAGTTCTGATTGTAATCATTTCGTTTCGTACCCAAATTACTACACATTAATGAAGCAAATTAACCGATCAGTTTGTTAGATGTTATTATGTACCATGTAACTATTTGTTTATTCTTGTGCTTTGTTTAGAAGCAACACTTTAAGGGATCTTAAAACAGATGGAAATCAACATAAATTAGGGTTTTTGAAATGCAAAATCTAAGAAATATTCATTCCTGATGTAGTAAAACGTTTTGTTTCAGATATGCACTTGGAAGTCTGACATTGCGACTCGTCCTCGTTAATAATATGCATGAAACTGCCAGCAAAGAGAACAATACTGAGACAAGTAGGTTATAGTAGAAACACACAAAAATTAGTGTGTTTCGGGCAACGGTCCCAACAAAGTTAGGTAGGGTCGGGATTGAGTTGTTTTCAAACTTTTTTTGTTAAAGACACATTTCGGTCAAATCATTTTAAATTATATAAAATGTGACTAATACGTATTTCACGGAAAAAAATCGCAAAAAACTGTATGGTCGGGGGTTTTTGCTAGGTAGGTTTGGGTTGCCCGAAACACAGAAATCATTTTTCTGGCCTTACCTAGCTGCGTGTAGTGATGAGGCTGGGTGATTTGTCAACTGCTACTGGCCAACTGGCGGGATGCAAGCGGCACACGCGAAGACATCGGGCTCTGGAAAGAAACAAACAGTAGGATTTTACTAATACATGTAGTCTAGCTAGAACAAGCATATAGCATTTCTATTGTTTTGAGTTTGTATAGTTTCCCCTTCTAAATCCAGTCACTATTTTTAGACATTGGTTTGCTTTTGAAGTCTGTGCAATGCTGTAATACATATAATTGTCATTTCTTATATAAAAAATATATAGGTTAACATTGCAACATTGCAAATATGACAAAAAAAACTGTTCTTAAAATATCGTACATTTATCTGTACGGTAAGACTTTTAATGACCTTAAACGATCACATTTTCTGTTTTCAGATAACAATTGGCATTCGTTGTTTTTCCAATTAGCATTGCCAACCAACACACGATATACATTGATTACGTTTTGTATCACATCTACGACGCGGATAAATACATACTTATATATGAATAGATAACGACTTTCCATCGACTTGAAATATACGTAAACGTTTAAAACAAATGTTATTAACCTTTGAACTTTCGATTACAATTTAATTTCATGTACAAATATCTCTTACACTAAATATCTTTAGCCAATGTATACTTTCTAACGTTACTGTTTATTACCGTAAACTTTCGTAACTATTCAGGCAATTCTGTTTCACAGTCGACCATGAATGTCCCCAAGGCGAGGAGACGCATGTATTAAATATCTGACCAAATGTCAAAGATTTTATGCAATGGGATGAAGAGGCAAGTGGTCTCCACTCGTGCGCTCGCCGTATCAATAACAAAAGGTCAGACCTATTAGGCTATCGTTCATATTCAGGATGCCACAGCTTTTTTCTCGCACTATTCCCAATAAACTCGCGTATAACAATATCAATTCATATAAAATGGTATTAATGGCTTTAGGTTTATGTTTGCATGATAAAACTTGTTTGTAGCCTATGGATATAGGATTGCACATGACGATATAAAGAACATGCTGTATTGAACACTTGTCAAAAACTACCAGTAAAAATTTTTTCGTTTCTGTTTTATTCGCTTATTTAGCCAAACAAAACCACAATTAAAATGTTTTAATTATACATGACGCTAAAATAATTTTAAAATAATTAAAACAGTAGGCAAAATACATATATTAATGATTGCACCATGTACATAAGATACCCACGTGCAATTATCAGGTAATTACTGCCAACTGTGTCATAAATTAAATCCACCAGATTGCTCAAATTGCCAAAAATAACACGGGCATTTCGGTCGACCTATTTTTACAGTAGTTCACAGACCATTATGAATATTTTAGCAATGAGACCTATATTGACACACCAGGATTTGTTTTAATAAATTATTAGAACGAATCCAGATTCAGAATTTGCTACAGGCGACTGTTCAAAATGAATTCATTAATTATCTATGAGGGAACTCCGATCATAAGCATTATATTAATAAACTGATAATTTTAACGTACTGACAATCAAAAGTACCATGAAAAATTGTTGCTTGGAAAAATTCGTCTTGAATATTTAAAAGTAAGGCATGATTAAGTATTTTGCAATATCACACAGATAAAGGCTGGCTTCCTCTAAACTGAAATTCTAGTCACCGATCTGGAACCTTGCAAATTGAAGTCAATGACATTTATATACGACGATTAAAACACTACTTTGAATATATAATATTAGACAATGCTGTTTTCATTGGCCGATGAGCATATTAATATATTGGCGGCTCAACTTGCCATGACAAAAAGTAGTTCTGAGATACCTGATCTCAATTTGCGGTACCCATGAATGTTGGCTTCGTGAAAGTAAAACACTCATGTTAGTCTAGACTTTTAGAAATACGTTTTAAGACCTTCACAGTTAGAAAAACTTTTATTTACAGTGGCCAACAAATGTGGTCAGGGTGCCCATTTTATGGTCACTTTAAATAAAAGTTTTTGTTCAGGGTGCTCTACACGTAAAATTGTTCGTTCCCGTGTTACCAGATCGTAGTTTGAGTAATTACCGTAATTACAAGACGAGTATTTAGTACAATACGCGCTCCGAACCAATCCTTATGTCTCTGGTTACTGCTTATTTTTCACCAGGGCTTTCTTAATATGCAATAATGCGAATACAAACCCTTGTTAATAATAACTAACCCATTATTAACCCTTCTGTCTGGATTTAATTACGAAGCATCAACATTTGTACATCATAAACTGAAGCATTCCTAATTTAGACCAGAACAATTTAGGCAATGTAAAAGCCGTGTATGGGCATACGGATTGTCGGTATACGCAGAGATTGGTTCACTCGTTTCTCACGTATACGATCGGAGTTTGATTTAAGCGTATTTCATTCGGATATAACAGTTTCTACCACAGCATAAGATCACATTAAAATGAAGAAAAACAACACGTAGTATCAACTGCAATTTAATTACAAAGTCCGACGACTTCAGTGGGTCTGATTAACAAATTAGGCGAAGGCGGTGGTCAAAATCTTGGTCCACATTTAAGCGCGGACAGACCTCATAAACTGTGAAATACCACTACAACTAATTTCTACTTGGCACATCATATATTCAAAGTGGATCCTTCTGAATAGATAACAACCGTTTAAAAATATCGAAATGAAATATATCAAAACTTAATTAACTTTTCATTTGACTGAATTGTGGTAAATATACAGTCATACAGTTATTTTTAACCATCCAGGTTTGTATTTCTTTAATGATGCTATAAAAACAACTCGTCACTAAATTCTCAGTACAAATCGAACGCCATTGTCACTGAACACAAACAGGGCAAACGAACAAAAAGCAAATGTCTTCTCCGTATAAATATTTTATATACACTACATCAAAAACTTGTATAGATACCGATAATACTAGCAGGGAATCGATATACCACATTATCTCGAAGGCCCCCAAAGCGGAGTTTGCACGCGTTTAACAGCGGCAAAGGCGTCCCAGGGCATTTAGATACGGACATTCGATGATAATTAGATTCGACACACGGCCTACTTCACCATGTTTCGATTTCTTGAAGCTCTCCTCTAATTGTGTGGAGTGATTCCATGTATTGGAACATTTTTGACAATTTCGAAGTTTGGCTACAGGTTTGCATGCGTTAAAACTATAAATGTCGAAAATGCCGACCAATAGAACTATGTTGAAATCATGGCTGATCAATTTACGTTCAAATCAAAATTAAGATATAAAAGATAGTGGAGCTCCAATTCAAAATTAAAATATAAAAAATTGAATCATAAGTTGGTATTAATAAAAATTGGCACTTGGGTAAATACTTAAATGTTATTTAGTTAAGGTAAGTTATCAGTTGGCTAAGCCTATACAACCCTAAAAAGACAATCTTGAAAACTAATGTCTAATATCTCCTGTCTATTGGCCCAATACAGAAAAACGTATTGTGCTTCAAAGAGACATGGACATGTCTGAAAGAGGGTTGACAGTATTTAAATTTTATGAAATTATAACATTGTTTTCAACTTTCATTTGAAGTACGGTGGTGAAATGGATATGGAGCCCGTCTTGTGATCGGGTGATCATGACTTCGAATGATCTTTCTCAAGACATGGTTCTACCCAAGAAACGGATTCGAAAGTGTCTTTCTCAATAATACTAAGGCGTTCAACACAGTTGAGCAAAATATGTTTACATTAAATTTCCATTACCACACAATCGTTGTATTCTGCTGTAGAGATTTTAAAAATCGATCAGAACGCACTGTGGCTTTATATGTATTGCACATGGATTATTAATCAAAAATAGATGCTAGACTATTGTGCGTGCCTTTACAATTGAAAACGATAAAAATGACTTTAAAATGACATCTGATATATTACGAACTCGGTACTTCTTACCGGGTAATACATTTTAAGCAACTATGAAAATAAGACATCCAAAACGATGTAAGCTAAACAAGTCTTGCTTCAAAGAACATCACATTATAATTCTGGTTGGAATGAAGACCCAGCTGTAATATAGAAAACTGTATTTAGTGTAGGAGGTATTTACCAAAACTATAAAACACTTCATCAAAAAACACGTGAGAGTAAATGTCTTCTTTATAAATGCCTTTCGTATTCACTATTTATTTTAAAACAACTAATAGAATCACAAACATATAGGTGTTATACACATAAATTAAATTAAAATAATACTTAAAACGTATTTAACAGATATTAAAAGTACATTTAAATGTTTAGTAAAAACAACTGTGTATGATTACGTATCGACTGTTGTGTACATTTGTATTCGAGACCATCTGAAAAATATGTCCACATATTTTTTAAACCCTATAAAACTAGATTTACTATTAAGTGCGTGCTATAAAACTGAACGCGTTTGAAAAAAGCCACGTGATGTGATTTTATTAAAAACATACAACAAGACGCTGTTTTCGATAAACAGACATGCCCTGAGTTGGTGCTTGACAGCCCATTTTAATTATTCTAAGTGCACATTAGGTCAAGTTCAAGGTCAAGGTTGTGGTTGGGTGATATGGGTGGATTAGGCAAGGTCATAAGCTAAAAACATGTGTATCTAATCAGGTCTTTAAGTAAGCGGTGTTGGTGCTAGACAAACCGCTAAAATCTAGTTTACTTCGTACGGACGGACGGAAAATCACTATATGCAACCCGCATCAAGATGTTGGGGGAATAAAAAAAGATGGAAACATCACTACAGAGCAAGTCTCCTCTGCTTATTTCGCGAAGATCTTTTGCCAGACTGATGGAATTGGTTAGTCAATAAATCATAAACGTTTGCAAAAGACCTAGTTATGTTGCTTCTTTTCTTAGACAACGAGACCTTATTACGGGGAAACCGATTCACATAACAAGTACACAAATGTCGTGATTTATTCCTGGTCTTTTGTGGAACAAACTCTTTGGCAATAAACTCAACAAACGTTACAAACGTAACCAGAGGCGAAATAGACAATAGTTAATATATTTATTCCTGGTGTTTTCTTTGAGACAAAATCGTTGGCATTAAATGCAACAAACTTAACAAACCAGATGCGAAACATACAATTATTAATATCAGGTTTTCAAAATCAATCTAAAACAAAGGTTAACCTATTTAATATACAAATTGATTAGATGTTTTAATAAATCAATATGTAGTTATTTAACAATTAAGGCCCAAAGCAATGCAGTTAAATAAAATACCCCATATCGTGTTCAACCATTATTTTCTGTTGCAACGAGAGGCGAAGTACCATGTTGGGTCATTAAATGCATTTATTTAATTATTTGTATTTATTTAATAATAAAGAGACACTAGTGTTTCTATTACAGCTCCTGTTAAGGTAAATTTTTGGCCTAAAATTCATGTTTTTATTTATATCATACAGAAACTATTCCTACAAACAAACGGTTCAGGATAGCATTTCGTACCAAAATATTTCAATTTAGAAGTATTTAATTCCAATTCAAACAAAAATGAATCCGGTCAAAAGTTTCAGTACTATTTATCTTTCATACAGGATACTCTACAACAAATCCTGCTAATTAACACATGTAACATTTGTTTTAATCGTTTATACACATAGCTGTTTCAAAGGTACAAATAAATGTTGCAGTGTCCTACAAGTTTGCCACAAAATAATTAAAGGAAACGATTCAAACATCAATATTTAAGTCCAAATTTAACATTTGACTTATTTAGATCAAAGTTGAAAATTTACACACTAATACTGACCTTAAACAAGACAATCTTAACGTGTTTCTTACTGTAAAAACATTGTTTGGTTTGAGTTAAACCAGACATACAACAGTCAGGCTGGCAGTCCAGTCGGTAGCAAGTTATTCAAATCGTCTACATGCAATCGATTCAAGTTGACACGGATACACTACAAATATGACATACAGACGAATATAAGGGGAGCAGACATATGCGAATGGTCAAAACTGTAGCAAAGGTTGTTGTCTCACCCATATAACAAAGTCAAATATGACATTCAAGACACACATATGTGTAAATTAAAATGCTGCAATACATGTACACTGCATTCCGTACACATGTGTATGTAAATATTTCATCCTTAATTACTATAAAGTATTAAGTGCAACGACATTATACATTTGTCATTTATATTGCTATATAAAAACAACAATATAATTGCACGTAGTTCGTAATGTATACTCAAGTCATAAACAGCAACAAAGCTGCATGTATCCGCTGTCAACACGATATTTATTCGTTTAGCGATTAGATTTCTTTGCTTCGGTGTCTAGCCTAGTGCAAGCCTAGCTCTCGATACATCATTATCAGTCAGAAAGACAACTCATTCAAAGCCTTGGATCGATTCTTCGCAAAGGTGATGGATAGATGTGCACGATTTAATATAAATCTATTGTAGAAAAGGCTGAGTACATAGTTTCATCAATAGTTTACGGAGAAATACGAAAACATGCATGCATAAGGTTATATTTAAAGCTTGAAAATACAAATGCAACTCCAGAAAGTAGAGGATTAGTAGTAGCAGTAGTAGTTGTTGCACTATTAGTAGCAGTAGTAGTAGAAGACGTAGTAGTAGAAGTTGAAGAAGAAGAAGTAGCAGTAGTAGTAGTAGAAGTAGTAGTAGTAGTAGTAGTAGTAGTAGTAGTAGTAGTAGTAGTAGTAGTAATAGTACTAGTAGTAATAGTACTAGTACTAGTAGTAGTATTGGTAGTAGTAGTAGTCGTAGTAGTCTTAGTAGTAGTAGTAGTAGTACTAGTAGTAGCAGTAGTAATAGTAGTAGTAGTAGTAGTAGTAGTAGTAGTAGTAGTAGTAGTAGTAGTAGTAGTAGTAGTAGTTATAGTAAAAGTAGCAGTAGTAGTAGCAGTAGAACTAGAAGTAGAATATAAAGTTGTTGTTGTAGTTGTTGTTATTGTAGCAATAGTTGAAGAATGAATAAATTTCTTTGTTCTGTCAGGTATTTTCTTCTATTTGATTTGTTTCTAATTTAACATTATCGCGGTCAATTTCAAGCATGGAACTTATGTCTCCCCTTTTAGTAATGTATATTGATTGTATACATAGTTATTCATACTGCCGCACAATGGTATATAGTGCTAATATCATGTCATATTGTATGTGCACTGCGTTCATGCAATGTATTATTAACTATTATTAACTGTGTTTTTGCCATAAATTGCTGCGGACAAAAAGTATTAGTCATTTTCTATATTTAAAAACGACATTCGTTTGCATTAATATTAATTGTTCCTATTTGAAAAAAAACATATCACTTTATTCATGGAAGCGGGAACGTTTAATTTCGTTATCATACGTCTACATAAAACTACAATGTTGAGAAAATATTGCCTTTCAGCAGATATCGATCCATGATGAAAATATTCAGTTGCATCGAGCAAGAGCTGCTGAAATAACGATCAGTATCAGTTTTCTAAGATCAATAGAGCTCTATTTTCCCAATTATATTATAAACACACATATAAACCGTCTAGGTATTTGCATTTCAGTATTAAATTTTGATTTCCGTATGAATTCAAAATATACTGCAACTCAAATTGACGCCCGGAAAATGTTAATGTTGGACTGAGCTTTAGACCTGAGTGACATGGTGCTATCACTACTTTAATGTCGCATATTACTATAGAAGAGATAATGAAATACAATCATGCTCTGGTGGGCAAAGACCAATTATTTTATTTTTTTTATTATTGTATGCAAACTGTAACCACGTATTGGAAGCAGGAACATACATAATTATATAAATTGCGTATTTTTATATCAAATACTTCAAACCCGAAAACGCTACTTAAACGATTATATAGTATAAAATGAGAACGCAAAACAACTTGACGTAAGGTCTTTTTAATTCTAACATGACACGCGCATTGTTCAACTACCAATAAATAACCCGAAAAAATAGTTCCGAAGCTGTAAACTATAGTTCGCATTTAAGTTACATTGCATTTTAATTGCATGCCATGTTGGAATAGAAATAATTTTTGCATTATCGTTGTTTATCTGCTAATAAATAACGATTTGTCGTTCTGATGAGGTATATAAAATCACTTGGGCTAACGCTCTCGTGGTTTAATTCCTACGCAACAGAACTTCAAATCGTTGTTTATTAGCCTAAACACAACTCTAAATCGAAAATTATTTCTTAATCATTAAATATTGAATATCAGCACAGCTTATTTACTATGTTGTACATATTTCAAGTTGAAATAAGTCGCTTAATGCACGTTTTCCTGTCATCAAAGGTTGTTATCAACTTGTATTACATATTAAATCGACATATATGCTGATTAACTTATCAAGTATTTTATTCGTTCCAACTTTTGAATGCAATTCTCATCCTCATTTTTTTCTCAAAACTGTATGCAAAATAGGAAACAAAAATATCAACGTTTTAATACTATATTGGACTAGTGTCAACATTACATATATGCGACTATATAATTATAGAAGAAGAAGAAACTGTATTTTGAACAGTTAGTTTACACTCATGATTTCAAACAGTGTTAGTTACATAAAAAAATAATTGCTGTTCCGGTTAGAGCGTGTTTATATAAATAATATATAATAATATAATTATCCGAGTGTTAGAAACATTACATAAGTATGTGTCTGAGTGTTAGAAATTTAACAACGTATTTATAACAACATATGTGTGGTATTATATTCACGCACCTTTGTCAATTTAGATATTATATAATTCGAAATTATTGATGACAACAACAGTAATTTTACATCCTATACGTATAAACGTGATTTTGTATACTTAACGTACATTTAATATACAGGCAACAAAATAGTGTACTACGCTATGTTAAAGTTTCATCATATTCGTGCCACGCATTCGCATAACACAAGCAAGCACGGCGTAAGTTAATGAGGTATTTTGGGCATGTCAGAACGCACCTAATTGGCAAATCGATACGTTTTCTCCACTTTTATTAGCACGGTTATTCATATATATCGATAATGTGTATTTCATAGCCTAGTGTTACTTCCAATGAATGCATCGATATATATATATATATATCGATATATGGCGTTATGCAAAGTGCCGTCGACGTGTTTGCCTGTATATTTGTGTACATTCGAACACATATCTAACTTAAGTACAAGTCATCGGGAACTTACCTCAGCGCGTCATCAATTTCTTCTCAAAGATAGTTTCATTTTTAACGTCGATAAGGGCAATATAGAGACTAGTTTCATCTTCTTACTGAAGGTTTTACAATAATTATTATTACAGACAGTACCGTCGACTATTTCAAGTCACGTAGGATCCCAATTTCTCCATTAACGTCTCAAGATCATCAATGTTTCTCGTATCGAATCCTTTAACGTATATCCTCATCATAATATAATCCTTTGCCATTGTGTATGTCAATAAATGGAGTATTTTCTCTAGAAGCGTACTTGTGTCAAGTAATATGAGGGAATTACCGGTACGTACATGCACGTGTTGCCGCTATAGCTATTTAGCACAGTTCGAAATAGCAAACTGAAGCAAAGCGATAGAGAAAAAAATATATTTTATATGATCGCGAGTGAAATAAAATTACGATCTTACGCCGAAATCAACAAATTTTCTTTTTATTTTATTTTTTTTCCACCGTTTTTATTGATTTTAATTGCTTTCTACTTGCTTTTAATTGGAAAATCATAACGTCACGTCCAAATAATGACGTCATGTCACAATTTTGAGTCCTGCATCGTTGATTTACAATATTAAATCAGGAACCAGTAAAAAACATCAAAGTGGTAATTTTTACTGTTTTAAAACAGTGAATTATAATTTAATTTCACTGATATTTCCGTATAAATCATTGGAAAGCACAAAATAAATTATTTATTGAACAAGGATATAGTTAACTTAAAAACAACCAGAAATTTAATTAAATAGTGCAACATTTTAAAAGCCTTTTGCGATGCTTTATTTTCATGTGGTTTACATTAAACAAATAACGTGTTTATTACCTTTCTATTCACAATATCTACGTCATAAATGCATGTGTATTCATTTATTTTCTGTATATTTAGTTAATGCTAAGATATAATATAGACAATTATGTATGAGGTAAAAGAATTTACACTTTGCATTGGCGCAGTTTAAGATATGGCGAAAACATCCATAATCTCCTTGGCAAATGCCTTACATGACTTGTTTGCACAAGTTCGAGTGGATTAACAGACCACATAGCCTAACTAGCTTACGACCATTGACCAATTGGATGTCAACCCTCAAAAGGCCCGTACCACATGAAAGATGGAACCTATGGCATGCCTACTGCCACCGTCCTACTGCGTTTAAAGAGTTGCATATATACGTATCATTTTTAATCGTAAGTATTTTTAAGTAACGGCCCGTGCTTTCCACCCTTCTACCCTTCGCACCGACTTATGGTCTTCTATCGAGCTTTTTGATAAGGAAAGGGATTTATCTGGGTCCAATTGCTTAAAATAATTGCGGTAAACTAACAGCCGTTACAATTTTGAAAATTACATTTAAGGAAGATCAGACTTCTAAGAATGATCATTAAGCTGTTTAATTTGTGTTGTGTATATAAAAATTTAAAGAGCTGCATACGTGGATGTGCTTTTACGGGGTGGGGCGGGGTGGGGTCAAAATACATGAGCAACATAATGCACTATCAGGCACTGTTTCGTAAGTGCAAGTATTCCAAAGAAAATACATTCTTAGACCGAAGGAGTGTAAGAAATAACGTGCCTGCGTTCATTGATACTGCTCATATGTTTTGTTGATCGGCACGACATGTTGGACATATCTGTGGTTTGTCGGACATCAGTACGAGTATACCTGTTTGAAAGGAGCGTACTGACGATATTTTTTTTTATTATATACAACATTTCAACAGAAGAATTGCTGTGTGTATTAAATTCATGCAAGAAGTCCAATGATAAATAGCTATAGTAAGTTTATTAATTAATTAAGGATCAATAATGTTTTGATGACAAGATTCAAACTGCCCTTTGTAAAATCTAACTACACACGCTTTAATTCAATATCAACATGTTGGTTTTTATTAAGTGTAACCATTATTGTTGTAGGTAGTTGCTTTAATACAAATACCAAAACTGAAATTTGTTTCTAAGAAGGTTTTTAAGTTCCTCCTGATATATAAATCCCAACTCATTATTTCGATTTTCGATGACCCTTATATAACGCCACCCATTAAATATAAAATAAACATGTTTTCCTTAAGACACGTAGCCTGTCAAGTCTATTTTGTAATGAAAACCAATTGTCTTTAACTTTAATTTAGGTGTTCCAATGACTGGATGTTTGTGAAATTATTGTCTTTTCTTTCACGCATGTCTGTTTGATTTGTAAAATGATATATAACGATGAGCTGTAACATGCTTAAGTTTATAGAAGGCCAATCAATCGAAACTCAAATTTATGTACATTGTTTAACAATTGTTCAATTATGTGACGCCACGTTTCAATAAAAGATCAATAATAAGATGTTCTGTTATATTTTTTCTCACATAGTTTGTTGCCAAATAATACAGGATATGGCGAACTGCATCAATATGTCAAACGAAATATACTTAATAATGCCTTATTTGTTGATGGAAACATGGAAACCAACGTTCCAGTTAACTTGGGAATTGTATTTATTAGCGGAAGAGTTTTTTTTCACATATTAACATACTATAATTACAACACCGATGTATGTTTAGGTTCCAATTTAAATACGAACATTTAAAGGTATTTAACACACATACTCACTAAATAACATAAGCACGGTTGCAGTTCTTAAAGAATCATATACTAACATTTAAATGTTTTTAACGCACATACTCACCAAATTACATAAGCACGGTTGCAGTTCTTAAAGAATTATATACGAATATTTAAAGGTTTTTAACACACACACTGACCAAATTACATAAGCACGGTTAAAGTTCTTAAAGAATTTTGCCAAGCACGAAAACCGTCTCAGGTTAGAGTTTAATCCATACACACAAATAATAAAACAGTTTAATGTCCGAATTAGTCCAGTTCAAAATGTCCTCGAGATTGATTAAACACCGGATCACAAGTTTCAATAAAATATATCAACGAATAATTCAAACATCATTGGCCAACATTGCGAAATAAACAACTAGTGTAGTCAAGAAAGCAAAAAAATACCCCGATGTTGAATGATTAATAAGCCCATCTTGTGCATATTTTGCTGATAGCCTGCACACTTGTATACGGTGGATGTCTCATTATTTATTCTCCAAAGTATAGGAATATGTTTTCCACGCTCCCAGATCGATAATTCGGATGACAATGGTATCCATTCGGGAGACATATGCTCGGCAATATGAAACATATGCTATTGTATCAATGTCTTGTACTCTAGGCTGTCAATTATCGATTAAAGGTACAGATACCGTCAACAGGTTTAGCGAGTGCTCTTACTAGGTTAATAAGTCTTCGATTCGAACTAATGCTTATATTACAGCTGCTGCTGCTACTTGCGATATTGCTACGATTGCTACTTCTAATGCTACGGCTACAGTTTCTGCTTATAATGATGTCAATGGTTCTATTATAATGATGTCAATGATACTATTATTGCTGCTACTAGTGGTGGTGCTGCTGCTGCCAATGATGATGATAATGATAATGATGATGTTATTGTTGTTGTTTATTTCATGTTACCACTACGACTACTGTAACTAATTATGTTACCACTGCTGCTGCTGCTGCTGCTGCTGCTTCATAATACTATTGTTAATACTATAGTTGCTAGCGCTGTTCTTCTGTATCGCCTTATCTGAGGTGACCTCCCGACAATCTGCTGCTAATGTAATTACTACGTTTGAATATACAACCAATACAGCTGATGCTACTATCGGTATTTCTATTTCTGCTTCTGTTTAGTTTGTAACATCTTATATTGCCATTACTACAATAACTTGGTATATAAGATTGAATGCTCGTCCTTATGGTCTTTATGCTGATTGTTTATGTCTTAATTCTCTGTATGTATGTATTTCGAAATGTGTGAGGCCCTCCCGCGCGAGGCGGCATTATGTGAGGACCCGGTGTGTGCCCAAGCATGCCTACCTAATTTACTTACTCTCATCGTTTGCTGAATCTCTACTATCAAACGATGGGAAGAATTTTGAATCATAGCTGCAATTTCCAGCTATTATTTTCTTTACTGAAATATCTTTAATGTTTGTGTGGTCTGCGCTATCCGGATAGCCGCTTATTTCTCTAATTTCTCGCTAGGGAATAAAACTAAAATAATGACTTAAAGTCTATAAATTGAAGTGACTGACGTCATCAAAACATTACCCATCGTCACATTACTATTAATATCACAAATAATAAAACTAAAATAAATTACTATTTTGCAGAATATGGTTTCAAATTTATATGTGCATGTCCTCTAAAGACAACAAAAAGAATTTCATATATTTTAAAACTGGCTGATATCTGTTACAAAATATGTATGCGGTATCTGCTGAACAATTCTTTTCCGCAAATGAAACAATTGATCCAGTTAATAGCATTGTTTCACGCAACGAATAATCAAACACTAGTTTACAATTATTCCAATTCAATTATGTACTACAATGCATATGGCATGCGAACCAACACGCTACGTAATGTTTGATTGGTCGATAATGCTGAGTAAGAAAGAAAGTACATGTCCGTGAAATGTAAGCAATTACATGCACACTATGGCAACTTTCTATACGCCTAGATATCAGAGTAAATGTATCATAAAACCCTGAAACTAAATCAGAAAGCATTCGATTTTATTATAAAGTATGGGACATTTAAGCAATTACATACACAAACTGACAACTTTCTATACTCCTATATGCGAGTACATGTACATGTATTTTATTATGCCACTAATGCACAATTACCTTGGAGACGCTGACCCAATATTTTTAAGCGTTATTGCTCCTGACCGATAACACAAATTAACTCCGCCCATTTCCAAAATTATCATGTCCCTGACCGATAACACTTTTTAACTCCGCCCACATTAAAGAATATCATGCCATTTTGTCGCGTGCGATGTTTGTTTAGTCCCGCCCACACTGAGAACTACTTTTTTTGTAGGCGTGGAATGTCGCTTATGTCGTTAAAATGTAAACAAACTATGCGATTCATATTTTATTCAGAAAAATAATATACAAGTAGTATTTATTTGCAAAAAACCCCATAGCATTTATAAAAAATATACAAAAAAAGGGAGACATGAATAAATTGAGCCTTAATCAATGGAAAAAAATACAATAAATAATTAACAATACCAATTTGGGCCGCTACCATCATTTGTTGCAGACGAACATAACGGATTGAAAATTAAAACAGTAATAATAAACATTTTATTACACTTAAACAACTAGACTAAACGCGTTTTTAATTTAAATTAATAAACATGTCAGACTTTCCAAATTTCATCAAAGCCTCGCCTTTTCCTACGCCATATCAGACTCGTCTGATATCACATGATATCAAAAGTTACCAACCATATATTCTCTATATAAAACACCGAACTTAATCAGGACACATTCAAGTTTGCTTCTTTTTTTTTTAAATGCTAAGTAGTGTTTTATTGCTATCAATTGAAGACACGTGATATTTAAGAAATAATTTTAGATTTATCGTTGTTTATCGGCCATTAAACAACGATTTGGAGTTCTGATGCGTAGGAATTAAATCACGAGGGCGTTAGCTCGAGTTGTTAAATAGCCACGCATCAGAACGACAAAGAGTTGTTTATTTGCCGATAAACAACGATAATGCGAAAATTATTTCGATTCTTACATGATTTGTCATATATTGTAATTGGAACTACTTTTTACTATGCTCCGCTCAAATTTCGGAACTTCTTTTGTGCGTTGTTTATGGGTAGTTTAACAACGATAATAGTTTTTTTTTGTCTGTAGAAAAATTAGCGAATATCATGTTAGAATTTGGCATAATGTATGTAGTTATTTAGTTCATGAGTTTATGAAGTCATTGCGCGTTAAAGCTGCTTTAAGTGTGGACCATGAGAGTTGGTCCTCTCCCTTACCTAATAGGGCCTATCTATCTCATTAGCAGTTTAGGACTTTCCTAATAGGGCCTATCTATCTGATTAGGATAGGATAGGATATTTATTTCAGACTTGTACATTGTACATCGTCTACAACACATTAAATAATATAATTACAATGTCAACGTGAAATGCATGAGTTAACAATGTTTTGGATATTAAATAATACACATATTTATGATTAGTTATTCAATATATAACATATTAACCTAACATATTTGTATATAATTGTATATGCTTATTTTATTTGCTATCTGAAATATAAGATAATAAACATGTTTGTAATGGAGATGAGCATTTAGGCAAAAGTGTTATGGAATGCAGTACGTACACTCAAAGCTTCTTTTATAAATATACAAAGATTGATAAGTTCTGTTCTATTGTTACTTTTCAACAACTCGACATATTTAAAAACCGAAGGGCGTGTACGGTACTTTAATTTAACATATTTATTTCTTAGATAAGAAAAGCCGGGACAAATACAAATAAAATGATATTCGTCTTCGATGTCAAACTTGTTGTTTTGTAAACAATATAAACAATATCTTTCATTTCTAGGTGTATTATTTCTATTATATCTACCAGTCTGAATCCGTAAAGGATGAGCAGACATTCTCAATCTACACAGATAAAACCCTAGGCTTCTCGGAACAACATTTAAATATATTTCATATTCTAGAGAAGTTTTGAATTGTCTATAAACATCAAGCATAGAACTATTCTCAAGTGAACTAAACCATTCCTGTTTAAATGCATCAATTACTCTATTTTTAAAGGTACTTACACATGTTTTAACATCTATGGATTGTACATTATCAAATACAAAAGATAATCCGTAATCGTTTAACAATTTTCTCAACTCAAATACCCAATTACGATTACCATAGTCACAGTCAGCTACAGCTTGAGTATATATACGTTTTAAAATAATGTTATCCGTGGATACAATTTTAAGCCAATACTTGACCATGCGAACATATCTGCTTATATACAGGGGGTATCTGCCCAGTTCACCGTAGAAAACGGCGGTGCAGGTGTTAGAAGGGACATTTAACAATCGTTTGCAAAATTTCAAATGAATTCTTTCAATTTCTTTACTTCTGGTGTGACCCCAAAGTTCAGACCCATAGCTTAAAATTGAGCCTACAAACGAATCGAACAATTGACATAATAATTTTGGTTTTAAGTCATACATTTTACATTTAGCAAGCAAAATATTCATTGCCTTAAGAGCCTTTCCAACCAGATGCTCTTCATTTAGGTTAAAACTACCAGTATATTTAAACACCAGTCCAAGGTAATTAAAATTATCTACTACTTCTATTGGTTGGCTATTGTAAGACCAACTTTCGGTGGGCAATAGCCCACCTCGCTTTCGGAAAACCATAATTTTTGTTTTTTCTACATTAACTTGCAATCCCCATGTATTGCAGTATTCGTATAAATAATCTAAATGTGTTTGAATTTCGTTTGGAGATTTACCAACAATAGCCATGTCATCAGCAAAGAGTAAAAGTAACAAAATTATATCATCAATTTGTAGACCTGCGTCAAGATCATTTTGCAAATACAGTTCTAAGTCCTCAACAAAGAGAGAAAACAATAGAGGAGACATTACCTCCCCTTGTCGTAGTCCTACTGCATATACAAAGTAATCAGAATAGAAAGAAAATGATTTTACACATGATTTTACTTTTCCGTACATATCACGCACAATTCTTAGAATCTTACCTTGAATTCCTGATTTGTACAATTTAAACCATAACCCATTTCTATATATAGAATCGAAACATTTCATCATATCAACGAAAATGACGTATAAACGCTTGTTTTTATTTGATTGATGTTGTATTAAAGACAAAAGAATGAACGCAGCATCAATAGTAGATCGCCCTTTTCGAAATCCGAACTGCGCGTCCGAAATTAGGTTATTTTCATTACAAACTTGTTCGACACGGTTATTCAATACAGTTGTAAATAGTTTAGATAGGCAGCTCACAAGCGTAATCCCCGATAATTATTAACATCATTAACAGGACCCTTTTTGTGAATCGGAATAATTATACCTTCTGTCCATGCATCTGGAAAATATCCAGAGTTAAGAACTGTGTTAAACAAGTCACATATATGCGAAGACAATATATCAACTGTTTCAATGAAATATTCGTTTAACAAAGAATCTTTACCGCTTGATTTGTTACGCTTCAAAAATTTAATGGCTTTTACGATTTCATCAACGCTGATTGGTCTATCAAGTTCCGGGTAAACATCATTCGGCATGTTAAAATCGTTTTGCTCGTTAAAGGTTTCTGATTCCTCATTTCTGCAATTGAAAAGATTACTGCTCACATTTTCAAAATAATCGCGAAAGGCACCTAAGGAAATATCTTCAGAATGTTTACGTGATCGGGATTTAAAATGATTCCAAAAATCTTTAGGTTTAGATTTCTTCATCTGTTCAAGCTCAAGCATTTTACCTTTATAATGTAAACGTTTCTTTTTCCTAACTATATTTTTATACCTAGCTTTACATTCACATAGATTAATCCTGTTAGATTCTGTTCTCTGAGAATTAAATAATTTAAGAGCGTCAAAATAACAAGAACGCGCTGTTTTACATTCATTATCAAACCATACATTTTTAAATTGTGTACTATCATTGAAACAAATTTCATCTTTAAAATAGCACGTTTTACAAAACAGGGGATCTGCTACGCTTCGTATTGTATTAGTAAAGTTATTTAGCATATTATTAACAGAATCTCTGTTTGAGCAATCAACGTTGTCCACAATATAATTAAACTTTGTCAAATTACCTATAATACCCGAGCGAAATTGCTCCCTAGAATGCACATTCCATTTATATTTCATTTCCGCATGACTAGTTTTATCACGTCTATTTTTATTACAACACAATGCGAAGTTTACTGGGGCGTGATCGCTCCATTCATTAAAACTATCAATACCAAATCGTGATAGTTGTGAAAAATTACAATCGGCAGTGAGCAGATAATCAATTACAGAACAGCCGTTATACGACAAAAAAGTATACTGATTTGAATTTCCTAGCCGGCCATTAACAATACGCAAACCGGTTGCCTTACAAAGGTCTAGCAGCTTAATACCATGATTATTGTGCTTTTCATCTAACGAGGCCCTGCTAGGAGTACAATCTGGTCTATAATCGATATCATCGATGCAAATATTTACTCTATCATGCAAAATATAATCATTCTTTTCACCAACACGACTGTTAAAATCACCGCATATATAAATTGCACCCTTATTATCATAATCTGAAATATCGTTTTATAAAATTTGGAATAAGTCAACACTTAAATAGTTATAGACTGGTGAATCGTCGCCCCAAATGTAAACACCACATATAAAGATATCTTGTTCCATGTTAAAAAATACATGATCTTGTCCTAACCAAATTATGGCGTCATAATGATTTTTTATAATTTCTATACCACCCTCTAAATAATCCCTGTAACAAAGCAATAAACCGCCACTACTTCGTTTGGCATTTCTATTTTGGAAAGTCCTGTAAAAGTTATGGGTAATGTAACAATTTAGTTTTACGTTAGAATTTGCTTTACACCACGATTCATACAAAAAACAAATGTCATATTTTGCCAATATCTCAACAAATTCAACACTTTCCTTCTTATCTTGCGTCAGACCATTAATGTTCCACGACAGAACAGACAGTTCATCTCCTGCATACCCCTACTGCTTTACCGGATGCCCATTAATGTACAGCGTATCATACGCCAACCAAGCACGCTTGCCCTGTCGCTTTGCCTCCTTCATTTGTGGAACGAGACGTCGCCGCTTTTCTTGCACTTCCGGAGGAAACTGTTCATACACATTATAGTTTGTGCCCTTAAGTTGTGGCCACTGACGCCTGACTAGCTCGCGGTCCTTAAAAAATGCAAATTTCGCCACAACTGACCGTACCTTACCACGCACTGGTTGAGAAGGGGTACGGTGAACTCGCTCGAGTTGTAGCCCATCCACCGTCTCCTTGGGGATCTTAAGCTTTTCATGCAGATGTTCCCTTAGCTTACGTTCGGTGATGGCTTGAGATTCATTACCCTGGGAGTTATCCTCTTCGATTCCAGTGAAGACCAGGTTGTTTCGCATTGATTGGGATTTTAGGTAGGCAACCTCGTCACTAAGCTGCTGCCGCTGCTTTTCGATATCCGCCACCCGCGAATCCAGCATACCAACTCCTACGTCGGCGGCTTCAACCTTATCTTCTAGGCGAGTTACCTTTTCGTCCGTGCGCTTACATCGTTCATCAAGTGCCAACCAGACCTTCTTAAGCTCACGCTCGAAGTCAGTAACTTTCCGTTCAAGGATATCAATGGTGTCTAGCCGCTTCTCTATTTTCGTTAGCCTTTCATTCAAATTGTCTGCTATACTCTTCATATAGTCCATGAGATCCTTATGGGTTGGCTCGCTTCCGCTCTCAGCCATCTTGCTCTCACTACCACAATGACCACTAAACACGCTAGAATCCACAATGTCAATACTGCTACTATCTTCGTATAGAACCGAGTTTGCAATGCCCAAAATATCGCTAACGCTCACACCTTCATACTCCTCAGACGGGCCTCTATGTTTCGATATTTTACACTTACTTGTATTGTCCGAAATGTCCGAACTACTTCCACTACTATTTCTGTTTTTTCGCTTATCCTTTCTCACTTTGCTCATCGTAAACAAGGAGAGCAATTTATAAAAATAAGCACATTATATAAATCCACCACTTTACACACACAAAAACTCCGTTTATTAAGAAAAAAACAAATATTTTCACTCTTGGTTCAAAGGACAGCTTTACCGCGCTATCACGTGACAGGAAATTAGCAGTTTAGGACTTTCCTAATAGGGCCTATCTATCTGATTAGCAGTTTAGGACTTTCCTAATAGGGCCTATCTATCTGATTAGCACTTTAGGACTTTCAAAGCGTGGGAAGAATTTGGAAATTTCGAGCTATTAAATGTTTATTGAATTGTTTACTTAATAAAATGTTATTACTTTTCACATAAGAATACAAATACATTTTTTGTTTCCATTTATACACACGAAAACATGCTTTTGTGTTCTATTAACGCATATATATATATATATGTAAACGTGATGATTGTTAAAACAAACATCTTACCCAAAAGCGCAACGATGCTACTATCACAATATTTCCAGAACACTCTGCAACTATTCACATGTATTCCATTAACCAGAATAATAATACTGTAGATTCCAAGAGAGAGAAAAAACACCATTCGCAGCGACAAGCATAAGTCCAAAACCGATACAAAAACCTTCTAAATACCGCGCTGTTCAGAGAAATTCATTTTTCAATATTAACTGAAATTTTATCTCAACGAGTTGCCGAGAAAGCCGACGAAAGTGCTGAATTCTTTCGGTGTCAACGCGTCCCGCTTCCGTCGGCAACTTCCAGAAATGGCAATTGGAAACGTGTAGCACACGGAGGGTAGTCCGTGTCGACATGAGTTGCCCGCCCGGTGTAAGATGATTCCAATGGGTTGATGTATAGATTTCCGACCTTCTAGCATCTCACCTATACGACTTCGACCCGATCCATGTCGTATATTGAACATAATACGGGTTCCCTCACAGATCCATCAATAATTCATCGCCACTATATGTACATTTGCGTACATGTCCATGTCCATGCGAGAGTGAAGGAACAATGTTGGGTAAGGTAACGGGTTTGTTCGCTATGAGATATGATAAATGGGACTTCTATAGAGTTTTGTAGTAAAAGGGGCTAATATCCTGGGAACGTTCCACTCTAAGACTAACGAAAAAAGAAAAGATTTAGACTCCAGAAGATATACGTTTGCGGATCAGAAATGCTGGATTCCAATGTCACATACGGCTGTAAGACCATATTTTTCACAAATCACAATTTTCACACATACGAAGAATAGGATCTCATGTTTCACAGGTGTGAAAAATAGGATCTCATTCTTCACACATCGCAATCTCATTCTTCACATTTTCTGTGAAATTTGTGATCGAGTCCAGTTTTTGATATGCACTCAAATCATATCCTTCACACATGAAACAAAAGTGTTCAAATTTTCAAAAAAGTGAATTTTTTAAATCATAATCCTATTTTTCACACTGTATGCACCCGAAAAACAAACGGGGTGATTTACGGTACGGTACAGTATGCATGGTATGGTACAATATGGTACGGCACGGTACCGGACATTTAAGTATGGTACGGCTTGGTATGGTATGGCATGGTATGGCGTGGCATGGCATGTACGGTATGGTTTGAAATGCTATGGCATGGAAATGTACGGTACGGTACAGTACGGTATGGTGCGGTGCGGTGCGGTACGGTACGGTACTGTACGGCACGATACGGTAAGGAACGATATGGTACGGCACGATACGATACGGAAGGTACGGTACGCTACGCTAATGTACTGTCCAAACGTACGTGCTAACATGTGCGGATGTTCTAATAAGATCATTATATTACTTTCCGTGTATATATATCTTCGGGCGGACATATGCATGGTTATTCTTGTTTTAATAACCCAAAATAGGACGTGTCTTTGTACGTACGTTCGGATGCGTGCATTGGTTAATATCCCAATAAAAAGGTGTACGTTTGTATGAACGTACGCGAGTACATATACATATACATTGAGCATGATGCTCAATCTTACGAGCATCATGCTCGCTCAATAAACGAGCATGATGCTCAATGAACGAGCATAATGCTCTTTAGGTCGAGCATCATGCTCGTTCATTGAGCATCATGCTCCATAGTACTAGGCCGTACGAAGAGGGTCTTTATTGCCTAATCCAGCATGATACTCCAAAAACAAGCGTCACGCCTGAATTGACAAGCATGACGCTCGATCTTATGAGCATGATGCTCGTCCGAAAGAGCAAGACGCTCGTTTACTGAGCATCATGCTCGTTCATTGAGCAGGATGCTCGATCTTACAAGCATGATGTTCGTTTCTATGAGCATGATGCTGTCTAAGATATTAAAGACCCTAATCGTACTCCATACCATCTGCCATTGAAATCAATAGCAAATGGTACCCCTTGGGTTTCAACCTCGACTTGATAGTTATTACATTGCAAATGCACGAAATGAAGTTAACCCTGTTAACATAAATTGCTGCAAGTTCATTATTACGTCAATTTTATATTGATACACTTTGCTCTTACGCCATAGGATTTATATCCACGCCTACTTAAGTTAATCTCCCTAAGTAGGCGTAACACCGTGGGGAGTATACGCATGTTTCTACAAGACATCTCCGTCAAACAATTAAAGAATGTATGTACCAGCTTACAACAGATTAATTGACATATATTTAAACAACCCGACAAAGTTAATTACCGTATACTTTGATCTATAATGGACAATAATTTAATAAGAACAACTGTTGTTAAACGCATTACTTGGCTACTGTTTAATCACAAACTAGTTTTTGGCTGTACAGCCAGAAACTCTAATGCATGTATATACGTTGACTCGACAGTTGTTTTGGGTTACACAACACTAACGAAAGGATGCAAAAGTCGACACTCGTACTCGTTGATTTATTTGATATTTTAGTATTTCTTTTGATACATGTATTTGTCGGCATTCAAGTTATTTTGTCTCTTGCATCTCCTTATTTTGAAAAAAAAGATATAAAAGATCGTACATACACACGTAAAGCCCTAGATTTCTGTATGGCTCAACACATTGTCAATGAAATCTCGTCGTATGGTGGTCAACTGAACGAACAACTGCAGTTTCAAAACTTCTTTCTTTGTGTTGACAATTTAACAACGGTTAGCGTTATTGGAGATTCAACAGCAGTAAATGGTATATTTATCTACAAGTCTCAGCGTGTCATGTTACAATTCAAATTCGACTCTATCATAAATATAAAGCCAAAACTTCATAATCTGCATTCAAATCAACTTATTGTTTCAAATGTGCAAAAAATAAGTTATTTATCTAATCGTCACTGTCATATTACACCATCAACTATGCATTCGTGCGATGCCTTTGTCTATTCGTTAAAGTTCTAGATGACAATGTAAACTCATCTCAATTGATCTGTTCGACTTCCCGGATGTTAACATCGATAAATTTCTGTTGTACTTATTTTCTGTTATGTTTGCATTCTAGTAACAACTGTTATAACAATAGAAATTAACACGTGGAAATATTAGTACAAATATTAGTTTGATACAACAGATTCTGTATTCGCCGACAAATGCTTAAAAGAGCCTAGGTTAATGGAAATGCTTAACAGGTGTTTCCTCGAATAGAGTTTTACAAGGGCGGTCGGGACAATGAATAAAACTGAGATTGCTAATGGAAACGAACTGAACATTGAGGCATAGCAATCGGTTATATTAAAGGGCAAAAAGGTGAAGAAAATGTTAATAAAGCTTTTTAAAAGTTTAAAAACTAGCTAAAACGGTAAAAATAAACGATACTCATTTTGGCATTCAATTCAGTTATTTAAGAAATCTTTTTCGATTTTAAGTTGTCTATATGTAAATAAACAACAATTTTGAGTTCTGATGAAATAAACCATGAGGGTGTTATCCGAAAGTCAAAACAAAAATTGGGCGTTAATTTACAAGTGTTCGTTTTTTTAATACTAAATTCGTGGCGGCGGCTTTTGGTAAATACACGGTAAGTACATGTACATGTATTATATGTTGGCGTATTGTTTCAAATATATATTTACACATTGCTAAAGTACATACTTATCATTTAAAGAAAGATATGGAACAGCTTCAACAGTTTAATCGATTTATTTCTCCGAATCCAGTTCTCCGAATCGAGTACACCATTAAAAAGAAACCATAAACCGCGTGTTAATCATCAAACACAGGTCTAGAGGGCAAGTGACTGCTTTTTAATAAGGTTTGTCGTAGTTGATATTATTAGGTTATTTAACAGCGTTCTGTACAATACGGAGATATAGTTGGACAAGTACACAGCCGACATACAATATTGAGTATGGCAGTTGTGTACGAGTTCAAATAGATATAGTTTACAGTTTACAGTTTAATGAGTAATACAGTGGGCAAAATGCCCATGAGTATACAAATGAAGGTATAATAATATGCATAAAAACAAAGTCAAAGGTCACCAATAACATCCATACTGAATGTCAATGTTTACATATATAAACATTTATCAAACAAATATCGAAAATATTCTGTAATAGATAATAAGCGAGAGGTGGTATATATATTGTATAATCAACATCATACATTAGTCATAATACGTATAGAAAGAATTTCTAATTTGCAAAGCTTTATAAATAAACATTGCCAATTTCTTAGTAACACTGCTATTTTGAGAGGTAAGTAATTCTATAAATTTGATCATATTTGGTCTAAGATAATAAAATGGGCTTATGTAAATCTTTCTAACATCATGGTACAGTGTACATTCAATTATAAAATGGTATTCATCTTCAAGAACATTGCATAAGTAGCATGTTCTTTCTTCATAAGGTATAGCTGTTGGTTTATGCCATCTACCAGATTCAACTTTAAGTCTATGTGCAGATACTCTTAATCTGGAGAGGGCCATTCTATACTTGGAAATATTTACATCATTTAAATAGGGTTGAAATTTAAAATCTGATATGAATATGTACGTTTTAGCTCTGCTTGATTCACGTAATTCAGAGTTCCATCTTTGCAAAAATATATCTGTTACTCTGACTTTAAACATACTTAAAAAGACATATACATCCCCAACACCTTGATTTAACCACACATCATTAAAACCACAATTTCCTAATAAATGTTTAACCATATATACCCATGATTTTCTATTGGGATAAATATCAAATTCTCTGTACATGATATAATAAACAATTTTAACATATTTAATAGATCTAGATTGCATGTGTACTATTTTCAGCAAATATATAATTACATTAAGTGCATTTCTAACCGATAAAGGTGTTCTTCCCAATTCACCATATATAAAGTTATTCTGTGTTTGTCTTCGGACTCCTAGTAATTCTTTACAAAAATTTAAATGTATTCGCTCTATTTGGATACTGTTATGAAGCCCCCATATCTCTGAACCATAGCTTAAAAGAGAGTAAATTAGTTTATCGAACATTTCTAACCTGTGGTGTATTGTAATATTATTAAATCTTGACAAACATTGTCTAAATTTAAAGATAGCTTTCAAAGATTGTCCAGACAAACTGTCAAAAGTTTTTGAAAATGAACCTCCAGAAGAGAAAACAAAACCCAAGTAAGTAAATTGATCAACAATCTCTAAATGATTATCATCATAGAAAAACTGTAAATTTCTCCTCAGTCTTCTTCCTTTTTTAAAAAGCATGATTTTAGTCTGTTGTGAGTTTACCATTAGTTTCCATCTATCGCAATATTGTATTAATAAATTTCACCCTTCTTGCAAACCAGTCTCAGTCTCTGAAAACAACACAATGTCATCTGCATACAACAAAATAAGTAACTTAAAAACGTCTAAAGTTATTTCTTCACAATTATTAGTCAGCAAAAATTCCTAAATAAACCAAGCTTCGTTGAACTATAATTTTTATTTTTTTATTTTGGAAGGTCATATTCATAATCGTATACAAGTTTGGAGACATATTTACGTTTACACAACGCGTATGTTCTAACCAGACATGGCGATTTCGAAAACAAATCACGTTTCTGGTTAGCTGGTTAGCACGGTTGACTAGAAAACTACAGCCTTCCAGAACAGGATTTGTAATGATGTTGATTGATTTTAAAAGACGTTTTCGAAAAGGTACATCAAGTTCAGCATAAAAGCCATTGAGGTAAAACTAAAAGTTGTATATTCGTTCACTTTCGGATTACTCGGACATTATTTATTGTCTGTTTATCCTCAGACCGTCCAATACGGAAAATATTGTACGCACGCGCGTCCAATATACACGGAATAATACGCTAGTCAATTGTTCCAAGAGTATGTCGAGCGGTTTGTGAGATGACGTATCACACGAGTGGCTGAGCCTCGAGCGTGATACGAAATATCGCAAGCCACGAGACTACTACATACTCATGGAACAATTAACTAGCGTAATATTCATTTTATTATATACCACAATAAACTTCAAATGTGCATTTACCTTACTGTATGTGTTTAAAAACTACAAAAATGGCTAATCATTGTAGGATTATATTTGTAGATTATATTTGTTTATATAACTTTATGACGTATTTTAAAAAGTCGTCCAGCTAGTGTGGTAATACGAGATCGGAAAAATAGCGATTAGCATAATACGGGATTTGTTTTGTCGACATGTATATTTCAATACAGTATGTATTTTGTTAATATTTTAAACAGGTATATAATAAGGTAGAATATTGGAGGGTCACGTGGCACGAATGACAACAGCTGATTGGAGGATATAAATAGGTATATAATAAATAGAAAATACTAGGTTATTGTTGAATAAAGATAAGTTTATTTAGCGAGGCTTAGAAAACCTGAACCACGAGCCTTGGCGAGTGGTTCACGTTATCGTGCCGAGCAAATAAACTTAAATGTATCTTTATTCAACACTAACCTAGTATTCTCTATATTATTCTCTATATATTATGTTTATCTCATTCTTTTCTGTCTTCATTTAGAAAATAAACCAAAGAAAAACACTAAATAACACGAAAAACACAAAATGATGTCACAACAAACAACAAAATGACGTCATTATACTGCGCGCGTTTGCTATATTCAACAGTGTGGAAATACAGTTAAGTTTACCCCACGGGGTGTTGTTTTGTTAAAGCAGGCTTGATGATGGCATAACAAATATCAACGTTGTATCTGCCGGTAGGTAAACGGGTTTTGCTTATTCACGTGCTAGAGCTTCGCCACATGTGCGGAAAAATAACAACATGCAAACGTATTAGAAAATATTTTAATACCGTTCAAACGAACATTAACATGAATATTTTGTTATATTATTCATCTTTTGATCTTTGAGTGGAAAACCACCGAGTAAATATAACAAAACTGGTACAATAACTCTCATCAAAAATGCCAATTTCAGTGTCAGTAACAACCGTTCAATACGACGCTGATACTTCGTTCAAGAACAGATCTTCGGGAGCCAAGTCGTGTCGCGAGCACATAAATGTACCGTCTGTCCATATATAATATATTAATTAACGGAGGGTATTATCATGGGATAGCGCTTACCATGGGGCACGATGCCCGTGGTTGTATGTAACGTAATGTAAATGTGAACAAGCGCGACATATGCCAATTGATAGATATACGCGGATGGAATAAGTTTAAGTACTGTTTCCAGTGTACTTGACGTTTTCACACATATGGGTAAATGATTAGTATTTAGTTAACAATTTATGATCATTTTAAATCCCATTTTATAATGATCATCATCTTTATCGTTATATAATCATCACCTGCACTATCATCACCATCGTCATCAACATCAACGTCAACAACAATTAAAATCATCATCTACAGCATGATCACCACTACCAACGTCAAAACAACAACAACATCATCATCATTATAATCATCATCACCATCATCAACAATAAATATTACCATCATCAGCAGCAGCAGAAGCAGTAAACGCATCATAATCACCATCTTGCATTATCTTTCAAAACCATTAGATAATATGAAATAAACGTAATATAATATTGAAATAAAGTAGAGTTTAAAGTATTACTTTTGTTAATACATGTATAAAGTCGCAATAATACATACATATATAGCTTTGATATACTCGAAACAGTTCCCATTAATAACATGCACAATAGAAGCACACGCTAAAGCAGCGATCCTTCTTTGTAAATGTTACGCTTTGCCTATAATTAGTGTACATATTGTTTTTATTATATCAAAATTTATATTTGTTTAATTGATACTTTTTATTCTCAATCCTAATAGTATATCAGTGTTGAAGATGCATTACCCTTCAAAATCACAGGAAAATTACGTATTGAATGCATGGATACTAAAAATCAAATACAGTTAAAACCAGTATATGCTGTTCTTGAAGTATTATAGGCGAAAACTGCGCGCACCACACTCAAAATGAAGTACCAATAACTAAATCAAAGCCTTTGACCAGCCTTATGACCACCATCACATCGACTGAATGAGGTTTTTCCTGTGGCTCATCAAATGAATATCCCGGCGACAACTGCGCGCACCACACTCAAAATGAAGTACTAATAAGTACATAAAAACCATTGACCAGTCTTATGATCACCATCACATCGACTGACTGAGGTTTTTCCTTTGGCTCATCAAATGGAATATTCCGGCGAAGACTGCGCGCACCACACTCAAAATGAAGTACTAATAACTAAATCAAAGCCTTTGACCAGTCTTATGACCACCATAACATCGACTGAATGAGGTTTTTCCTGTGGCTCATGAACACCTATCATTATCTCCTCACAGTAACGCATGTTCAAAGCGTGATAAATACATCAAATATACGCATGTGTTAACGTTTATACATGGCAAATATACCATTTCATAGTTTATTTCAGCTCATCAATACATCGTATTTACATGCATATCAAATTAAGATATCAATAAAATGTATTGCCACTCAAATTGAGTTATAGGAGACTAGTAATCAATATAGAGTTTAACATTATTATACTTTATGTAGCAACAATCATGGACTGATTACGGCTGCAATTGCTACTGCTTAGTGCTCTTCTTTGCCAAAGCACACCATCAAAAAAGCCAGTGGCTTGTAATAATAGAAAAGATGACATGGCCGCAGAGTGAACATCGATACTTGTAAACGATGAATGCATCCAAATTATGCCAGACTTCGATTCGATATGTAAAAATAAGTGTCGCAAATAGACAGAACAAAATTGGTGGTGGTTTAGCAGTGGTATGTAGAAGTAACATAAATATCGTAAAAATCAAACATGGGATGAAGCGTAGTTCTGAGTATAGCATATGGAAATTAATGTTCAGAAACATCACTTTACACATCGTTGGCGTGTACAGACCCCCATCAGAAGCAACGATTAGTCAGTTTGTCAGTGACTTTTGTGTTTTCTCAGAAGAAATTCTCCCCGTCTACTCAAACATTTTGATCTCTGGTGATTTTAACATCCACATTGATAACAGCAATACGTCCGATTTTATCGATTATATCAGCGCATTGGGTCTAGAACAGCACGTGGATTTCTGCACTCATATTTTTTGGATATACATTAGACTTAGTTATTACGGAAGCGGCAAACGGTGTCAAAGTGTCGAAATGCGAAAAAGGGCCGTTGATGTCAGATCATTTTGTGATAAAATTTGTCCTCGGTATCGACAAAGAAAACATTATACGAAAATCTGTGCAAAAACGAGACTTCAGAAACCTCGATATACAGGCTTTTTCATATGATTTAAGAAACATTTCTATCGATTCGGAAAATGTCAACGAATTCGTCGATCGTTTAAGATCCAAAATCGAAACCACCATCGATAGACATGCGCCTAGTAGAGAAATTGTGAAAATTTGTAGAGCGCCAAAGCCATGGTTCAACGAAAATATTTATCGACTTAAGTGTTCAGTAAGAAAAGCAGAAAAGCAGTGGTTGCGGTATAACACGGTAGAAAATCATGAAAGGTTTAAATCTTTGCGGACTGAATATGCCAATGAACTGAAGCGCGAGAAAAGGTTAACATTGAATGATAAAATATCCAGTGCTAAAGGCGATACTAAGAACTTGTATACATTGGTCTCGGAATTAACCGGAACTAAGTCTACCAACCAACTCCCGACTGGTGAATCTGACATTGACCTATCTGAGCAATTTGCAGACTTTTTTCTCAACAAAATTCAGAAAATTCGTGATTCTTTGTGTGAATTTGAAAACTTTAAACCAACTCACAAGGACGTTCCTATTTTAGAACAGTTTGAGGATTTAAGTCAGGATGAGGTACGGAAGCTTATAGTTGAAATGAATACTACATCTTGTGAAATTGACATTTTGCCCACACACATTCTTAAAACATATCTTGATGACATTCTACCGCTCATTACCAACATGGTAAACTTGTCGTTGCGTCAAGGCGTATTTCCTAGCTCTTTTAAGCATGCTATTGTACGACCGCTTCTGAAAAGGGCCGGTCTCGACCTTGAACTTGCTAATTACAGACCTGTAAGCAATTTAGCTTTCTTCTCCAAGCTGATCGAGAAGGCGGTGTTGTTGCAATTAAATACTCACGCCGATGCCTACAGTCTTCTCCCAAAGAACCAATCTGCGTACCGACGAAACTATTCCTGTGAATCGGCGCTTCTCAGGCTGGTAAATGATTTGTTGGCAGGCATGGAGAAGCAGGAAGTAACTGCCATGATTGCCATAGACTTGAGTGCTGCCTTTGACACGGTTGACTACGACATATTGCTCGATGTTCTCCGATCCCAGTACGGTTTGCATGAAACGACACTCGACTGGATGGACTCCTACCTGAGAGACAGAACCTGCAGTGTTCGAGTCAACAATGGCATTTCCAACGCGCGGCCACTACAATGCAGCGTTCCTCAGGGCAGCTGCCTTGGTCCTTGGCTGTATCTTGCCTACGCGGGAACACTATTTGATATAATTCCATCGAATATCTCCGTGTTTGGTTTCGCTGATGATCATATTGCAAAAACATCATTCAAACCGTCTGAACCTCACGAACGAAATGCAATAACGGATCTTGAGAAATGTTCTGTTACAATCAATAATTGGATGAATAAAAATAAGTTAAAAATGAACGCCTCAAAAACTGAATTTATTACGTTTGGTAGCCGTCAACAACTTCAAAAAATAACAACAACAGAAATCAACATTGCAGGAGACAAAATTCATCGCGATACTACAATTCGTTATCTTGGAGCGTTCTCAGATGAGACTCTCAGCTTCAGAAAGCACGTTGCAATGAAGTGTCGCTCGGCTATGCTGAATTACTTTAGAATCAAAAGTATCCGCAAATACCTAACCAGACCGGCAACCGAAATCCTAGTTGTGTCTCTAGTTTTATCCCACCTTGACTACAGTAATGTAATTTTATACGGTGTTGCTGAGACTGAGATTCAGAAGATGCAGCGAATACAAAATATGAACGCCAAACTTGTTTTAGAACGTGGAAAATATGAAAGCTCAAAACAGGCTCTATACAATTTACACTGGTTGCCGATAAAAACTTGAATATCATTCAAATTACTTACATTCATGTACAAGTGCTCTGCAAATGAGGCTCCCGACTACCTGTTGGAACTGCTTACCAAACAAACTCCTAGCAGGCGTGGTCTTCGATCGTCGAATACTGCAGAGAACTCTTACGTTGTGCCATTCAATAAGAGGAGAACATTTAGTTATAGAAGTTTTAGCACCGCTGGTCCAAGACTATGGAACGATTTGCCGCCAGAACTACGACAGTCAAATTCCTTAGATAAGTTTAAAAAAGATTTGAAAACATACTTTTTCCGCAATTTTTATTCACTATTTGCGTAACTGAAACATACTCTTAAAGGCAAAGGTGTTTTATGTTTTATGCGTGTTTTATGTTTTATGTCTTCAAAATCTTAAGTGTTTACTTGCGTTCAATGTTTTATATTGTTTTTTGCAGCTAATGCTTTTCTTTTATAATAATTACGAACTATTATGATATATTTTATTTACTTATAGCTTTGTTTTTGTAAAACGCCATTGAATATGTTTATTTCATAGTAACAGGCGTTGAATCAAATAAACCAGTTTCAGTTTCAGTTAAAAAAAAAAAACATTCATGATTTGTAAATTTTATCGAAAGCTTCTTCTTAGTCAATGTAAAGTGACTGACTGCTTTTATTTCTACGCTAAGATGTCGCATGCATTGTCATATGTCATATTACACAACAGTACTGCATATTAACTTATTCCTTTAATGCTAATACAGCGGATTTACTCGTACAAGCTACTGAAAATGGTTACATAATGGTTCCAACTGGTCATGTTACACCACAGTACTGGAAAGCTTATTCTTTTCAATAAACATTATTATAAAGTGGTTTTATATGTTTCTGAAAATGGTTCCAGAATTAATCCAACTGATTTTACTTTATGTCACAAAAACAATGATTAAATAAGCGGTGATCAAGTAAATAATAAAGCGAATGTAACAATGATATGTCTTATATGTCACTTCCATTAAATAAAGTTTATTATTTATTATTATTATTATTTATTATTATTATTATTATTATTATTATTATAAAAGAGTCATACCCGGTGTTGACTTAATCCTTCATTAATGCGGGTGTTTTATCGGAATCCTTTCATCACCTCTAATCCCGATTCACAAATTGGTTGTGCATTTTATCGCGTCAACACTATTTTCCGTGCATTTTATTGGTTTTTTATCCAATAAAGTCTGGAAGACAGACGATGTATGTTGCAGTATCTAAGACTTTGATTAGAATGCTTTGCCCCTTAACGGCTGTGTCTGTCAGTCTCTCGTAAGTATATAAACACATTTAATGAACAAATTTGGTTTTATGCAAAATGGTAGACATCAAGGGTTTTAAACAAAATGTGATGTTAATTGTTTTACGTGAAATGCTAGAATTAAGTGTTATATGCAAACATGGTGTTAACTTTGTATGCAAAACATAAGAGTTAAGTTGTGTAAAACAAAATCGGTAAATTGCACCGTTTAATTCAAACATTCCACATGTTATACTGGTTTTAGACAAAATAGCAAACATACATATCTAGAACTGAATATGTTTAAAACTGTTTTACAATATATTCTTAACAGATGTGATACTTCAATATGTTCTATACCAAATATTTGCGTGTTTAATGCAAAAAAGTGATATAAACGTTTAGATAAAATATTCACTTAAATCTAGTATTCGATTAGAATCCGAAAAAAAAACAAATTAGTCGTGCAATAATGGCAGCCCTTTCCCAGATATTATTGAACCAATACTCGTGACGTTATTAACAAGTAACGACATTCCATTAATGTGTCGACAGGCACTGACAGACCATTTAGTTTAAATTTCAAGAGTCGGTAAAATCCTTAAAATACGATCACTTTAGGTACAAAAATAGCTTTCAATCAATGAGTTTTAATTTGCTTTATTTAGGTCGTATTTGAAATCATACTTACCAAACGCTGTATTAATAAAAATAAGAGCCTATCAGTAAAACGCCCATTTTCTTACGATGATAATGTTCAAATTGGAATGAGTTAAAACGATACAATTAGCCAACCGCTATACACACTATATGTTTATTTCACACTGATTGATTCTTGAGCAGAACATACTTTAGAAAAAAAGAGTAAATTTGTTTTAATGAACGGATACAATTTCAACTCTTAGTCATGTCACCAACATGATACAAAGTCAAGAACCTGGCACATTGGACTATGTGGAATATCCAAGTTTATTTTGGACGCTTCAAACGAAACCCTACGCTCTAAGCCTTAAAGAGAAATATCGACAACATTTTCACTTTATAACTGACTTCACCGTCTTGTTTCGAGGCATACACCTAAAAGGGTTCGCGAGTAGAACTGGCCTTGAAGGTTTTCAGTAATCGAACCCGGGACTGTTCTGCAAAACATACTCTACATCTATTTCAGCCATAATTGGTAACTTCATAATGTTCGGTTGTGTTTCGATGAACAACATGCCTATATTCCAGAGAATTTATATAAGCCTGCTATCGATTATGCTCTTCCAAATAAAAATAGAATGATGGATAGAAAAACACGATAGAGAATTGTGGAAATAGACGTACAAAGCAGAAGAAACATCTGAATTATGGATACATTGGATGGTTAGACAAACTTTAGATCAATACGAGAAACTCCCGAAGGTATTTTGCCTGGATTTGTTCGTTTACTTTTATGTTTGCTACGCAAGCAGACCGATAGAGGGAATAACACTGGTTTATTACCCTCGATTACGATGCTTGTTGACCAGCTATTGATGGAATGAGTCCCTAAATCGTCCATGCCTTTATCGGGCTTTGAAAGACTCATGGCATATTAAGGGATAGGGATTTGTGTACCTCTTACCCAACCCATCCCCGTACCAGGACAATCTGCACCAATCCACCCCATCCCCCACCCCCCACCCGCCAAAAAAAGTGGGCAGGGGTATTAATAATAAGACGTCCAATAAACAAATCCCCATCCCTTTCCAATGAGTTTCTTTTAACCGAACATAGCTGTATTAAGAATTAAATACCCATTTTAGTCCCTTTTTAACCCAACAAAAATCGTTAGGGATAAAAGATAACCATTTAAATAAACATTGATGCACTCGATAAAAAGACAAAATTCTTAACCAACTTTTCAGCTTTTCAGCCTGCGTTGAGCAGATGTTTGAATAGCACGTCAAAAGGATGTTTTGATTTCCGCAATTTTACTAGATCAATGATCAATACTCACCATATTAATTGGAAAATAGCATAAAGCGTTTGCTTAAGTATAACAAACCTCACACATCTGCAGTATAAAGTTCTACTCGGGAAACTAGGGTATACATGTACCAGTTCATTATGTACTGAAGTTTATGCGCGCAAGAAGAATACATCAATAATTAACTAGTTATATTCGCGGACAAGCAACATCAATAAATTAGAAACGGTCTCTATAATGGACAACTGTGTTTTCCTCGGGCATTATGACTTCCCACACACCGGCAGATCAATCGCTCAAGTCGTTCAATCAATTACAATACGTGAAAAGTAAAAGCTAAGAGTAAAATCAAGTCACATTAATTTAATAAACAGGAAAAAGCAGAATAAGGGACTCGCCCTTAATGTCATAAACAATGCACCTTGGTTATTTGGAAGTTCATAAATACTGCAATTTGCACAATTTGCAAGCATTCTAACATCGCCAAAGGGGATGTGTTTGGATATAGGGTTTGTTGCATGATTGACTAACACGTATTCACACAAACAAAACCTAACAACCTGACATAATTGTATAATAGCATTGTACCATTTCCTATAACATTGCCATAGAGATGTGTTGGGATAAAGGGTTTTGTTGCATGCTACACAAACCCCTTCACGCAAACAAAACATAACAGCCATACACACGTGTATAATAGCCTTGCACCATTTCCTATAACATTGCCATAGCGATGTGTTGGGATAAAGGGCTTTGTTCCTTGCTACACAAACACGTAATCACACAAACAAACCTAACAACCATACACAATTGTATAATAGCATTGCACCATTTCCTATAATAATGCCATAGCGATGTGTTGGGATAAAGGGCTTTGTTCCTTGCTACACAAACACGTAATCACACAAACAAACCTAACAACCATACACAATTGTATAATAGCATTGCACCATTTCCTATAACAATGCCATAGATATGTGTTGGGATAAAGGGTTTTGTTCCTTGCTACACAAACACGTAATCACACAAACAAACCTAACAACCACACACAATTGTATAATAGCATTGCACCATTTCCTATAACATTGCCATAGAGATGTGTTGGGATAAAGGGGTTTGTTCCTTGCTACACAAACCCGTCATCACACAAACAGACCTAACAACCATACACAATTGTATAATAGCATTGCACCATTTCCTATAACATGGCCATAGAGATGTGTTGGGATAAACGGTTTTGTTGCTTGCTACACAAACACGTATTCACACAAGCAAACCTAACAACCACACGCAATGGTCTTAGTAGGTGCGTGCTGATGCACCCATGCACAAACTGTAATAAGAGAGCTGTTTGTAAAACAGGTATGCCCTTTAGGTTAAGGAAGTCCTTAAAATAGCAAGTTTAGTGAAGATCGGATAAAAACTGTTGTACATAGGGACCGTGTTACTGCGAAAAAAGCCAAGTTTTGATAGGACAATAACTCTGCAGTTCCTTGGGGCCATATTGTTGATTATTGAACTTGGTTTAGATTTTATCCCACACCCCAATCTATAACCGCGCCTGAATTATGCCCCTTGCTATTGCGAGTTTGCCATGAGACATACAAAGTTCAATCCAGCAACGCCTCTGCACGTAATCTAATATGCACAAGCGAGATCGACTAATATAATGCACGACTACATATATGCCGATTCGTGGGTCAATGGGTCGAGAACAATTGCATCCGATGAACGTTGCATAGTTATGCGCAATAAATCGTTTACCAGTATCGTACGCCATTCGACCCGGTGAAAATATTGCGCTCGATGCTTTGATATCTGTCTGCATCTAAAGGGAGATAACTGTTCTACTCTTCTATAGTTTACATTAATTTATTAATACAATAAATTGTATTTTAACCCAACGTCAGTCGTCTTTCAGTAGAAATTTATTAGCCTCTGTATATGAAACGGTATATTTTATACAGTGCCTCTATTGTCATCTCCATGCCTTCTACATGTATTAACGGGCAAGTGAGGTCACTATTGTTTGCCATCTCTGTTTCTGTTTTGTTTTTTTTCCATGTGCGTATTGTATATTTCAAATATTTGTAACAGGAATGACAGGTTTATATTCATGCCATCTATATTTTTGAACAATTTCTCCATACAGAAATGTATAAATGTCATCTCGTACAAAAGTCACTCTTTTGGAAAATAAACATGAATACTAAATGTCTACTCTTTTTAAAAATAAAACGCATTATTAAAATGACATCTCTTTTTTAAATTAAAGTGATTATTAAAATATATAATATATGGTCATTGCCATCTTACCGTTGACTATTAACGTTTTTAAATCTACATCCCCAAAATCAAAATCAAAACAAAATCCACAACATTTCACTGATGCAAAAATATAATTTGTAGTTTTTAACGTCTACATTAATACCAAATAAAGTAATATAGTCTTCCACATATAAATAGTCAAATATCGAATGTTATTCATATTAACCGGTATCTAAACAATTGTATACACAAATAACACTGTTGGTTTATATCACTTTACTAAAATTAAATATAAGTCAATGTTATAAGACAACCTGCAAGGGCCAACTACTCATGCACAAACAATGTTGGGTACCTCTTTGGCGTCAATGTGTACCCAACTATGCAAAGAAATCTACGTCATTGTTGATTTTATTTCATTTTTTGTTTTGTTCAAAAAACGTTGTGTATCTCTTTGGCGACTCTGTGTACCAAAATATGCAAAGAAATCTACGGCATTGTTGATTTAATTTAATTTTATTTTTGTTTTCTGCAATCA
Source organism: Congeria kusceri (assembly GCA_027627225.1). Classification (NCBI taxonomy): domain Eukaryota; kingdom Metazoa; phylum Mollusca; class Bivalvia; order Myida; family Dreissenidae; genus Congeria; species Congeria kusceri. The sequence goes on along the minus strand of CM051028.1, from coordinate 56,500,399 downwards.
AAGTTGGGTAACACTTTGGCAACAATGTGTACCCAAATATGCCAAGAAATCTACGTCATTGTTAATTTTATTTTAATTTTTGTTATGTTTTGTACGAACAACGTTTGGTATTTTTTGCGAAAATGTGTACCCAAAAAATACAAAGAAATTTACGTCACTATTGATGCGTTTTTTTTTTGTTTTTTTTTTTTTTTTTTGTTTTGTCTGAGCAGGCATCCAAAACGCGCGAACAAAAACAATTGCGATTGCATGTTTCTATGATTTCAAGCATTTGCCCAACTATGGGTCAAATTGGTTAATTTAAAATACAATAAAACAATAAAATACATATACAATAGGCATATTAGTTCAAACATCTCGGGAAACGTTCTTCTGTCATTGTGTTACAATACAAGGCGTTGGTACGTATGCAGTCAGTGTTGTCTATAGGTCATTTTACGTCAGTAAATAAGCACAAATATTACCAGCTGACTCGAATAACCTCTAACACGATTAGTGAAATGCCGAGGTATACGATGCCTGAAGATGTTTTATAGCGGCAATTTTAGGTACGTGACATTTAGCTATAACCTTCGGCATGCGAAATAAGATCTTACATGCGACATTGGTACTCCTATAGGATTTATGTACCTAAGAACAACTTAAATTTACTCGCTGTTCCAACAAAGATTGCACAAATGCATTGCGGTTTTGTTTTTGCTGAAAACACATGGATAAACCTCATGTACTTTCTCCGCATTCAGTTACATCTCAATACGTATACAGACAACGAACGGTCATATGTCTTTGACATAATAAAATGAAACAAAAAAATAATTTATAAAATTGTAACCGCTCACCTGTCCCAAATTCCTAACACTTATTGCACTGTGTGAATGTCGATCTATTAAGCACTGATTTCATTTTGAACTGGAAAAGTTCCATTATGCAAATATTGTCCACCAACCATTTATCAAAAAGGTTGAAACGAAGAACAGAGCACAGTCGTCAAGAATATCCATCGTTCAACCTTTCACAAACTGATTCCGTTTCCAAAAACGTTTGTTTTCGTATATCTTCTTAAGAAGAGAATATAATTATTAATTGAATAATGCCTCTAAAATCCAATTAAAGATAATGACGTTAAAATAAAGGCACTATCAACGAGTTATGCATTCGACACTTCAAAAAGAATTGAACTGTACCCAACTCATTAATATTTCGATTATTTAAACAGCATTCAAACCAATTATATTTTAATTATTATTTTAAATTCTTTACGGTCGCTACCCAAACTTCGAAACAAATACTACCAAATTTGAATCAGTGAATGTATTTATGATATATAAGACACAATTCTTTTATCGTGCTTTTATAGTTTAAAGATAATGGCTGATACGTTAATTAAATTGAAAGATCATCACATCATCGGAACTATGTTGTAACACATATTAATAGAAAGATTCTTATTATTTTGACAATATGAGTGAGAGATATAAGATCTCAAAAGGTACATGGTGCTACAAAAAAGGAGCAGGTGGAAAAACATGACCTGTTTGTTGACATTTTCTAAAACATTTGCAAAATCCAAGTTATTTTTTAGTCTAATGTTTTTGATTAAGCTTTCTAAGCATAGTATATTCATTTGTAGTTGAATATTTGCAAAAATATGTTGAATTTCAAAATATATTCCACGTACTGCATTAACCAGCCCAGAGGGGCAGCAGGGGGTGTGCGTGGTGATTTGATTAAACTACCCATCTCATGTGTCCATACCAAAATACCATTCAACCACTGCCGACAAAATGTCCATCCTCCATCGGTGCGATTCCCTCTTTTAAAAATCATGAGCGAAACAAATTTTCCTCTTATGTGCTCCCCATGGTGATTTATTTGTTATATATTTCATTTTGTACAGTACAGACAGTTCTTTTAAAAATCATGAGCGAGACAAATTTTCCTCTTATGTGCTCCCCATGGTGATTTATTTGTTATATATTTCATTTTGTACAGTACAGACAGTTATTTTTAGTATTTACATTTTGCTTTATCTGTGTTATATTTAAAGGCCCTAAACAGTAAGCTGTTTTATAGTGCTAGAAGGATGTATTATATGTTTAAGATCACACATATAATGTAAAACAATGCTGAACCACTAAATTATATGGAAATAATTAACATCGAGACATGATGGCTATATTTTTAATATTTATATAAATGTATATATATATATATATATATATATATATATATATATATATATATATATATATATATATATATATATATATATATATATATATATATATATATATATATATATATATATATATATATATATATATTGAACCAAAAAACGAAACACTAAGACTTTTATGTTAAGCAGTGTTGTCTGGCAATGGTTTTTAACCAAAGTCCAGAACAACCCCAATCATTTTCAATATTAAAGATCATATTTGCAATAATTTAGGTCAGAATGAAGCCAGGGAAGGTGTCAAAAGTCATTGTCGCCTGTGCAGTATTGCACAATCTGGCAACTGCATTTGGAGAGCGGGATGAATTGCCAGAAGAGGAAGATCCTCAACCACAGATGGATATACAGATGGATGGTAACACTGATGGTCAGGCAGTCAGGGATATGATAACAAGGAACTATTTCAGGTTCGAAGTTCATTATTTTATGTTCTTGTGATCATTTTTGAAAGTTGTTATCAATGTACTCATTTTTAAAACAATGATAAATAATATGGCAACTTTAGCTCAATAATATATATACCAGTACACAAAGACTTAACACTGTTAAAAGACTGATGTCACAACATTCAATTAAATTTCTGGAAATAGGATTTAATTCAAAACTTATCTTCGGCATCACTAATTAATCTATATTACATCACATTTATACCCGTATTTGTATTCATGGTAATTTATAAAGTAAAACATATTTGAAAGAAGACATTGCAGTATTATATAAGTTTTGCAAAAGCAGTCATTTTGGCAAAAGTATCATGATGGAAATGTGTCCATTTAATCAATTCAAAACTGAAAATAATTGACTGAATAGATGCAATATCATTTACAATTTTTAAGCTTTATAAAGTCAATGGCAAAGTTATCTCATAACACTTTGAAGTAATTAGCTTAAAAAATCTATATTAAAACAGTGTAAGAGAGCATTAATCACTTAACTGTCATGTTAAAAACACGTATCTTGTTAAATCTGAAATAAAACGCTGATATGCATAATGTTATAAATTATATACAATTAAATATACACAGATAAATAAATATTTATTAATTTCAGAATATATTTGTGAATTAAACATAATAGTGAGTATAGTTTACAGACTTAAACACCTCCGCTTAATAATATACATGAACAGTATAACTGGTATATACTCAACTTACATACATTTCTTTATATTAAATGCTTGAAAATAAAATTATCAAACACTTTTTTACAGGTGAAAGCATACAGCCTACTACATAGAGTGAACAGATAAAGTGCACAGTGAAGACTGGAAAAAATGTTTTAAGTATTAATTATAAAATGTATTAAAATGTGTTCGGTCAAGAGAAAAACATATCTAGCAGATAATTTGCTTTATAGACACATGTGATTGTAATTTATATCAAAGTAAGACAGAATAACAAATGTTTAAATTATGGAGCAACATTGAATTATGTTAATGAATATACTGCTTTTGTGTTATGTTCTTAAAATACAAACAATTTTAAATTCAACATGTTATTAAGCACATTAATAACATGTAACCTAAAGTTTGTCCTTAGCAAGTTTCAACATGACAGTTGCTTGAGAAAAAAACTTCTCTTTGAGTCTGCATCAACTCAAGCTGCTCTCGCTGGACTTCAAGGGCTCCAGCATAATATTCCATTTGTAGCTGCTTCAGGGTCTTCTCTTTTTTTGCTACATTTGAAACAGTTTAATTAAAATTAATAACATAGATATATAATATATTATACATATCCAGCTTAACATTATTGTTAAATAAATTTAAGAAGCAACTGATGTCAGAAATGTTATATTTCTATATTATTTATATATTTGTGTTACAACTCAATTATGGAAATTAATTCTATTTTTAACTTTTAATATATTCTATGTTTATTATAACATTATTAAGATTGCTAAAGAAAACAAAATTAAATTATATAAAGTCTTTAATTATTGATACATGTATTAAGTTGTGTATACCTTCTGGTGTTAGAAGGTATACCATCATGTTCTTTGCTTTTTTTGTGCTGCTCTGTGTTAGAACTGTGATGGTTTTTGCAGGAGAACTTAGATCTGAAATGACTGAATAAAGTTATATAATTCAAAAGTGTGTGATTTTTTTGTAATGAGTCAGTAACAGAATTTAATAATTAAAATAATAATTGATTCAACATACATGATGCATATACATGTATAGCTTATTTTAAGCAAACATGCCATGTCATGCCATATGATTTTATTTATTGTAATTTACTATTAACTAATTATTTACTAACTATTAAGTTGATAAAAGTGTTACCATTGTCACACAAGATGTCTTCAGATGCATCTGAAAACATAATATATCCTCATGACATAATATCGTAATAAAACTATAGTATTTGTTATTGTGGAATGTTATAAGCATGTACAGAATTTACAAAACACATGTATTTTGTTTTAATGCCTAATCTATTGTAATGTGATTTGTATGATCAAAATGTATGTATGCCTAATGCTATATAATACATATCCATGATTAATTACCAATTGTGTTGTGTGCATTACTTGTCACATCAAAAAAATATTGTGCTCTGACCATCATTGGCATATAACTGAGGTACAATTGTACAGTAAATAACTAAATATCAAAACATACTAGTACATGTTTCATGCGTTTCCAATCCACATCCCGTAATGTCCTCGGCAAAATTCAGGAAAGCTAGTTTTAAAATACATAGATTTAATTAAATAAAATGATAAATACTTAAATTAAAGATATGTATATTACATAATTAACCAATATTTCATTCCCCAAAGGTAGCCTCAATGGTACTGACAAAATTACCACTGCCCATTTTTCAATTGCCGGTGTGACAAACAGATACGTGTAATGACTAATTTGAAAAATTATCATTTATTAATAATACAGCATGTAGTTTAATGAAATTACACACAACTAGAGTTATAAAATTACAATATCAATTAATTCCAGTATAGGAAAGTCAAACAGTGTGCTGAGTTTATTTCCAATATACCTATGAAATACATGAACTCTTCCGGTGAAAACACGACCGAGAACACATAATGCATATACACATGTAACAGTTGGTCAGTGCCAGTGAGGTCGCAAAGCATGACATCGTGGATTTTTAATTCTGTTTGTTTAACGGGAAAGTTATATACCATGGATATAATTACCATCGTATTGTAGCAGGTCAAAATCGTTTCCTTTAAGTTTTGAGCTGCTTTCTGCATCTAATGAAAACGAAATATGGATTAAAATATTGGAAGGGGAATTTATGTGGATTAAAATGGAATATACTTCGTCGACTTAAAGGTAAGGGCATTTTCAACAATTTGAAACACAATATAATTCCAAGTGTAGTATGCTTCAATTTATGTGTCTATGTATTTAATATGTTGCGTTGCATAAATAAGGCATGATAGAAAATTAAGTATTATGATTTCAATCTATACAAAAATGGTGTACTATTGTGCACTAAGGGTCATACCAATAGCGGTTTTTGATGCCGATGCTCCTGGTATTCCACTGAAGGAAGGAGTGTCCTTCAGTGTATTTATGATGGAGAGTGTAATGGGGTCCGGGCTTGGCATTGGCTGCCCACCACCTGTCGTTCGGGCATTTTTCCTGTCTACCGCTACAAATCCTCTCGCATCGCCGACCATTTTCCTGTACTTCTCTGAATATTAATTACCAAGAAACGAATATATGCAGTAAAACATTTGAATAGAGTCCGATGAAGGTATCTGATTTTATATCACACCTTAAACATAGTTATATCACACCTTAAAATATTTAATGCTAGTATGTCGCTTTTATTAATTAACGGAATTGTGCTGCAACAATGAAATATATGCTATAAATTACGCCACATAAATAATAAATTTATCAGTGTACCGCATAACATGTTTTCAATATGTGCTGTATATATGCGTCAATAATTAATTTATCATATGTATATTTGGTAGATGCTAGTAAAAATTATTGTTTAAGACCGTTGAATAACATACCTTTCACCTCACTGACTGAGCGACACGCTCGGCCAGTGGCATTCACTTTATCTGTTATTTTTTCCCACGCCTCGTCCTGTAATTTTTTTGTAATAGGCGTGGCGCCGCTTGTGAATTTTTTGCTAATTATATGGTTGAATTTCAGCACCCCTTCATTATAATCCCCTTTTCTTCGTTAGAAAAATTAATCGACCGCTTCTTTCGTTTTAATTGTTCGGCCATTGTCCACTGTCGTCTGTGACACTTTCCGCGAAATCGCTATTGACCGGAACCAGATGAAAAATGCATTGTGGGTTGTTTTGGTTAGGCTAACTTTAACCAAAATGGATATAGTTAGCCAAGTCGTTTTGAAGTTGTATACAAGAGGATAACCACTTTGGATATCTTATCCAAAAATGGATAAACTTAACCTCTGGATATCTTTTGGATAGGCTAAAGTGTTCCAGTGTTATACAATCGGCTACAATATCTATCTTTAAATGTTTACTGATCCTTGCCATTATAGAGAACAATTAAAACTGTATTCCTCTGATGAGAATATTGGGGTACATGTTATATAACCTGGTTTTCAAACACGTTGATTTAAACTAGTTCTTTTAAGGCAGCTTCGGACAGATTTCTATTTTATGAATGTTTTTTAAAGGCTAAAATTATTGTTATTATTAGTAGTATTATTATTGTTATTATTATTTTTATTATTATTATAATTATTATTATTATTATCATCATTATCGTTATCATCATCATAAGCAATAGAACATCATCATCATCCTCATCATCATGATCATCATCATGATCATCATCATCATAATCATCATAATCGTCTTCATTATTGTCATCATCATTATCATCGTCATCCGTATCATCATAAATCATTGTAATTATTGTAATTGTTTTTTATAATAATAATAATTATTATTAATATTATTATTATTAATAGCAGTAGTAATAGTAGTTGCAATAGTAGTAGTAGTAGATGTTGTCGTCGTCGTCATAGTAGTAGTAGTAGAGTTAGAAGTAGTAGTAGTAATAGAATAAGTAGTAGTAGTAGTAGTGGTAGTAGTAGTAGTAGTATAAATTGTCGTAGTAGTAGTAGCGGTAGTAGTAGTAGAAGTAATAGTAGTAGTAATAGCAGTAGTTATAGTAGTAGTAGTAGTAGTAATAGTAGTAGTAGTAGTAGTAGTGGTGCTAATAGTAGTAGTAGTAGTAGCAGTAGTAGTAATAGTAGCAGTAGAAGTAATAAGTGTAGTAGTAGTAGTACTGGTAGTAGTAGCAGTAGTAGTAATAATTGTAGTAGGAGTAGTAATGTAGTAGTAGCAGTAGTAGTAATAATTGTAGTAGTAGTAGTAATGGTAGTAGTAGCAGTAGTAGTAATAATTGTAGTAGTAGTAGTACTGGTAGTAGGAGCAGTAGTAGTAATAACTGTAGTAGTAGTAGTACTGGTAGTAGTAGCAGTAGTAGTAATAATTGTAGTAGTAGTAGTACTGGTAGTAGTAGCAGTAGTAGTAATAATTGTAGTAGTAGTAGTACTGGTAGTAGTAATAATTGTAGTAGTAGTAGTAATTTTAGTAGTAGTAGTTTAAATATAATCAGGACATTTTCCTTTACAAATATGCTGGAGATATGGATATGGATAGTGGAACTATACAATAAGAAATAAGAAATAGTAAGAAATAAGCAGTAGCCTGCAAATTATCATTAACTGAAAATTAACTGAAATATGTATATACTTGTGTTGAGTTTCTGTCGTGCCGTATGTTTTTGAAGTTTTTGAAGTGCTAAGCCATTCAGACTGTGGTATTGTGATATTATGCACAGGGTTGCCTAGTGAATTCTGTATTGCCTCGGATGCAGTGAACAGTGATTTAATTTGGACTATTGCGGAATAGATGCTCTAACATTTTGGAGTCCGTGAGGGCCGAGTCGCACATCAAAAAAATACCTACCTTCGTTGTATGAGGTATGTCGTTATGAAATTTCATGAGGGTCTCACGAGGGTCTGTTTCATAATTATAATCATTACCCATAATTCATTCGGCAAATGTCACTGGAAACACCCGACCGATTTCGTCAATCTAAGCGAGTCCTTAGTTCACCTGATACTGAATTAGTTACGGACCCCAAGCGCCCCTCATACACCCAGGTAGTGATGGCATCACCATCAACACCAACATCACCAGACGAGGCCTCGCAAATTACAAGCAATATACCTACCATTGCCCTGTCCGAGGAAGCCTTGTTGCAAATATCTACCCTCCTTGTGGCCACTTTCAAAACCCAAATTGAAACGTTGGTAGAACAAATAGCGACCAGTGTTTTTACGAAGCTCACAAGTAAATTGGAATCCCTTGAAAAAGCAAATGACAATCTCAATAGGGAAAACACTGAACTTAAGTCAAAAGTCCAAGTACTGGAGAACAAACTAGACGACCAGGAGCAGTACTCGCGGAGGAATTTGGTGCGCATTTCAGGCGTTAAGGAACTAAATGATGAAAACACCGATGACATCGTGTTAAAAATATCGAAAGCTGTCGGCTGTGACATCACCATAAATGACATTGACCGCTCTCATAGAGCAGGAAAGCCTAACCCTCGAAAACCACGCGACATCATAGTCAAATTTGCTACGTACAGAGCGAGACAAAAACTATATAAATCTCGTTCGATTTTGAGAGAAAAAGGGTATCCGAATACATTCATCAATGAAGACCTCACACGCAAGAGAAGCTTCTTTCTATACAATGCTCGAGAACTTGTGAAAAGAGGTCAGCTGCTTGGTGCATGGTCGTCTGATGGAAGCATTCTTGTAAAGGACCCTGACTCCAAGATCCACAAAATAAACAATGAGCATGACATGGATGCATGGAAGTGAACACTGATTTACGCGGTAACTCTACAGACATAGCATTCGTGTTTTTTTAAAGGTTGTATAGTGTATATATTTACGGAATGCACTTGATGCTTTCACAGATTTTGACTACAGTTACGAGCTGTTGAATTATTTTTTATTTTATTTTTTATTTTTTTTTTTCACTACTAAGTATTGTCAAACGTGTTTATTATTATTTACTATTATTTACTACAGAGTTTTTGACAGAATCGTTGTTAAACTGGTTCATACCTGTCGTTGTCCTATTTTCTGTACACTTGTTTCAATAGTTTTCACCGCTCTCGGTGCACGTTTATTACGGTGAACTTATTTTAACTTGCATTTAAATCTTATGTTATTTTGTCACGGTGAGCGTTGCTTACACTGAGATTAGTTTAAATTGCTTGCAAATCTGATGTTATTTTGTCACAATGAGCGTTGTTTACACTGCCTGTTAAGATGATAATTACTGCTTACACTGAGATTAGTTTAAATTGCTTGTAAATCTGATGTTATTTTATCACAATGAGCGTTGTTTACACTGCCTGTTAAGATGATAATTACTGCTATCGTGTTAACCCGTCTCCATTAAATACGTTGCGCCCTGTAACAGGATCAAATACACGGATGTGTTATTTTTTCCAACACACACTAACTTGCCTAAAATATATTGTATTGTTCATGGCATTAGCTAGTAGCAATGTACCGTTTGATCATTATTTTGATTATTTGGTAACGCTACTAGTGTGAATCTTACCCAAGGCAGACAACAACGCCGCATACTTTTTGTCTTGTCATCGATATGGAGTATCATACCCATAAGTGAAAAATAATCTTAACGCCCTGAGCGTCTGTGTTTAAATTTTTTTTTTTTTTTTTTTTTTTTTTAACATCTTTTTAAATTATAAATATAGATAAAATAGACTTGTAATTACCATACAATCTTGCCTGCTGTCACTTGTACTCATCTGTTTTCGCCGTACTATATACTTAAAGTGTTGTTTTTTAATGTGCAATGCAATTATTAATACGACCTAAGCTCAGTTACTGTATATATATGTATATGATTTACTTAACTTTTGCATATTGACTCATCATTCAACTTTCTCCTTCTGAATGCCTATATAAGTGGCATTTATATACTGTTATTTATATATGCCTAATTACCTTGTATTGACTCAAAAAGTTCTGTTCCTTAACTTCATTAAAAGAACAATCTTTAATAAGTCGAATTCTAAAAGGCTTTTAATAACTTTGCAAAATTTCCATATTGATTGAATAACATACAAAATAATAAATTAATTTCAAAAATCATAATAGAATAAACTAAACAAATTATAAATAAATTAGCATACATGCAAATAAATAAAATTAGTTAAAATAGTATTGAAATATACTAATATAATTCATTATTGTCCTTAGCTAGTTATTGTGAATTACCATACTGTGATTACAACCACACATTTCTTCTTTTTATTTTCTGAGATTTCAATATGTCTCACTATGCTGTCTGTATCATGATTACTATTATTGTATTATGCATTTATGCACTTTTCTCAGTCCTGTCCAGCACATTTATAGAGAATATGCTTATCCTAACACTTACTCAATTATTTCCACAGCCTAAATGTATTTCTTTATTTGTAACTTTACTATCAAATGGGTAATGACGTTGCGCAATACCGAATGGCTGTTGGAATATTTAACGCTAGATTACGCATTTGCCGTCGCAAATATACAATATGCTTAAATATTGCTCATGAATTGATGTTTTTATTTGCTATATTTCTAAGACTATCTCAAATATCTTTACACAATCACATGGACGCTGCCCTAGTATGTGCCCTTAGCGTTGTATTTATCAACCTTGTACGTTTTATTTTACTTCTATCCGGTGATGTTGAACTCAATCCAGGTCCGCAAGATCTCGGAGCTTTGGGGCTACTTCATCTCAACATTAGATCAATTCGGCACAAATTGGACTTTATTAAGGACCATTTATTACAATTTGATATAATGTGCTTTACAGAGACACACATTACTGATGTCGTTATGGATGACCAAATTCAAATTGATGATTTTAATCACTCAATGTTCCGTAAAGATTATACGTCCCATTCAAGCGGCCTACTAGTCTATGTAAATAAATCATTAGTATCAAGGCGAATGTTTGAACTAGAAAATCCGCAAGTACATTCAATATGGTTAGAGATCAAACTTAAAAATTTGGTCACTTTGATATGCTGCTTTTACCGCCCGCCAAACAGTGATGTTTTATTTTGGGATAATCTTGATATCATGATTGATAAAGCGCTAGATACTAATCCTAACATTATTATGTTAGGGGACATAAATGAAGATCAACTGAAAAACAACACACGTCTTTCTCAGACCTTATCCTTGTACAACCTGCGTAACGTCATCACTCAAGCTACACGGGTCACGGCCAATACGTCTACGTTAATTGATCCGATTATAATTTCAGACAATCTGACCTGTTTAGACTGTGAAGTAATTAATATCCCGCAATCCATAAGTGATCATCATGCAACGGCTATTCATTTTAAAACTCCCGTTATTAATTGTAAACCAAGTCAAAGACACGTTTGGTTGTACAAATATGCTGACTTTGAGCGCCTTAACAATCTTATTTCCGATACAAACTGGAATTTTATTCGAGAGACCAATGTTCACGAGGCTACCATGTTGTTTACAAAAAAACTTATTGAACTCATGAAACTTTGTATTCCACATAAACTAGTTACAGTTAGGCCTAATGACAAACCGTGGTATGATTCTCAGATAAGAACGTTATCTCGTAAACGGGACAGACTCAAACATATATCTATTAATAACCCTACCGCAAATAACTGGAACAAATACAAGCAAATTCGAAATAAAGTTAGCAATATGATTAAACAAGCTAAAGAACAATTCCATGCAAACCTTGAAACATCTCTTACCGATTTTAACTCATCAAATCCAAAAAAATATTGGAAAACTTTAAAACAACTCATGAAAATGAGTTCTCACTCTGATACCATACCGCCACTACAATCGACTGATTCTGATGGCAATCTAATTATACATATGTCAAATACCCAGAAAGCAAACTGTTTAAACAATTATTTCGTCTCAATATCCTCATTAGATGACTTGACTGGAGTCCTACCCCCATTTATCAATCTTGCCAATGAAACCATGCAAAAGGTTTCAGTTTCCGAATCAGAAATCATAGATATTATCAAATGTTTATTTACAAACAAAGCTGTAGGCGGAGACCTTGTTAGTCATCTAGTTTTAAAGAAAACTTGTCACTCTATTTCCAAGCCCTTATGTATTTTATTCAACAAATCATTAGATGAATGTACATTTCCAAACTCATGGAAGTCAGCTATAGTGATGCCATTATTTAAAAAGGGTGATCCTAACTTACCATCTAATTACCGGCCAATTTCGCTTTTGAGTTGTGTAGGCAAGCTTATGGAGAGAGTTGTTTACAAACATTTATACAATCATTTAGTTGGTAATAACTTGCTGTATTCTAACCAATCGGGTTTTCTTAAAGGTCATTCAACTGTTTCTCAATTAATTGATATATTTCATCAAATAGCAAAAGGTATTGATGAAAGGAAATTCACATGCATGGTATTCTGTGACATTTCTAAGGCATTTGACCGAGTATGGCACAAGGGTTTACTCTTCAAATTAAAACAAAATGGTTTTAACAGTAATTTACTTAAATGGATCGAAAGTTATTTAAGTAGTCGAAAACAGCAAGTTTTTGTCGGGGATTCTACTTCTCAGGCGCTAGAAATAAACGCTGGTGTTCCTCAAGGCTCTGTCCTTGGTCCTCTATTTTTTCTGGTTTATGTAAACGATATTGTACAAAACCTTCAAAGTATCTCTCGTCTGTTTGCAGATGACACATCCCTTTCATATACTTGTTCAAATTCGACCGAACTTGAAATGGTACTCAACCATGATTTAAGTGTTATTAACACCTGGGCAAAAAGATGGCTTGTAGACTTTAATCCACAAAAAACCGAGGCAATTCTATTCACAACACAATCATCCATTCCCCTCCCACATCTTGTTTTTAATAATGTGCCTGTTCAATTTGTTGAAAATCACAAACATCTTGGTCTCACATTCAGCGCTAATGGTAAATGGCACGATCATGTCTCCAGTTTAGTCAAATCATCATCAAAAGTGCTTGGCATCATGCGCAAACTAAAATACATGATCTCTAGAAAGACGTTGAACCAAATTTATATTTCACATTTAAGACCACTATTAGAGTACGCATGTATCGTTTGGGATGGTTGTGCAATGTACGAAAAAGAAAGTTTAGAAAAAATTCAGAACGAAGCGGCTAGAATAGTAACCGGGCTTACAAAATCTGTTTCATTGACTAATTTGTATTCTGAAATCAGCTGGCATAGGTTATCAGAACGTCGAAAATATCTTAAACTAACTTATATGTACAAATTACATAATGGCCTATGTCCCAGTTACTTAATGAATTTATTACCAGAAACTGTTTTTCAACAATCTACTAGAAATCTTAGAAATGCAAACGATTATGTTATAGTATCAAGACGCACCGAACTCTATTCGCGATCTTTCATACCGTCGGCTATCGACCTATGGAACAATTTAAATAATGAAATTAAAACGTGTACTTCTCTCTTGCAATTCAAAACCGCTTTAAAACAATTAATGTTAAGAAATCGCGAAACACCAACATATTACTTCGTTGGTGATAGAAAAACATCAATTATACACGCCAGACTAAGAAATAATTGTAGCAACTTAAAACTACACTTATATAACAACAAATTGGAACCTTCGCCTTTATGTATTTGTGGTGAAGTTGAATCGGTTTACCACTTCTTTTTTACTTGCTCACTATTTACTGCACAACGTACAACTTTTTTCGCTAAGTTACAATCTATAGAACCATTAAACTGTGATACTATTCTTTTTGGTAATAGTAGTTTTGATCATGATGCAAACTGCAAAATTTTTCTAAATGTCCAACAATTTATTAAGACGACAAAGCGTTTTTCATAATCTTGCAGTAGTTAAAGCTTGACTTGTTATATGCTGGACAGGACTCGTTTTGTTTTGTTTTTTTCCCCCAATTTAGTTTGCCTTTCATGATTATTAATTTCTCGTACAGTTTATTAGATTGCTTTTCTTTTTATTTGCTATTCGTATATGTTTATTTTCATATTTGAGCGTACTTGTGACTCGTTCAAAATTACATACATCGCCCGAAACACGTAATTAAATCACACAGGGAAATACCACATATAATGTTGTTAGAACTTTAGGTCCTACCCTTTTTTCATATGAATGTATCGATAAATAATTTATGTATGTATAAATGTCATTTGTACTTGTACTTCATTATGAAAATAAAATATGTTTAAACTAAGTAGTAGTAGTAATGGTAGTAGTAGCAGTAGTAGTAATAATTGTAGTAGTAGTAGTAATGGTAGTATTAGCAGTAGCAGTAATAATTCTAGTAGTAGTAGTAGTAGTAGTACTGGTAGTAGTAGCAGTAGTAGTAATAATTGTCATAGTAGTAGTAATGGTAGTAGCAGAAGGAGAAGGAGAGGGTAGTGTTGAGGAAAAAGAGCATGAGGAGGAGGAGGAGGAGGGGATATTATACTTGTACAAGTGGTTTGATTTTTCTTCTTGTTGTTGCTACTATTGTTGTCGTTGTATAGTTGCAAAAGTTATTTAAAGTTCAGTTATGCTTATGCAGAAAATAAATGCATTGAGTTTCAGCATACAATTCTGGATTTGACTTAATCTGACATCTTAAAACATATGAGCGTAAATACATCAATACGACCATCAAATATAGATTCAAAACGCCAATACTATATTATATGTGTTCACACTATTACAAAATGAATAATTTTAAGGATTTTTTTTTAAGAATTAAAATAGAAGAGACTTCAGATTTGATAAAATTTACAATAATACTGTGATTGTATCAACAAATTTCTACCTATAATGAACCAAATTACAGAAAGATAAAATACATTAATTATAATTTGGTAACACTCTGTTTTTGACTGCAATATAAATTCACGGGTTTAACGCTAGCATAAATTGTTGGTATTTTCAAATTAAAATCTGGAATATATAGGTACATTAGAATACTCAAATTTAATAGATTTGTCCAATCGGCACCTTGCACTTGGCCTATATAGGCTGTTTAATATAGACAAGCCAGACGTAAACAAATCTAAATGATGTCAACAAAGATTGTACTACATTTAAAATCAAGAATGACATCTAAAAACAACAGTGACCAAATTCAACATATGGTTTAATTTCCTTATGAAGGACATCCATCTAAACAAGGAAACAATGCAGTGTGTGGCCAATCATTATTTATTTCATCTCTTTGTTGCAGTAATTTACGTGTTGTATTTGACATTGTGAAATATTTGGAGAATAGATACTTGTACATTCCTATATATACAAAGATTTTGTGTTCATTGAATAATGGACGTTCAGAAACATTGCAAATATATAAATTTATATAGACACTTGACACTTAAATACATGCACGTGTTTAACTTATTTTGTAATTAGTTTTGTAATATTTCTATGAACTGCCTTCTAATAGTTCATGTTTAATTGGTGTCCAAAGCAAAACCAATCTGTTTATTGACTAACATTGCCATGCAAGTACAAAGGGTGAGTTCGGTACTTGACATACTTCAGATTCTGTTTCGATGATATTGCAAAACAGGATGCCCTGGTTATATAGGTTTAAAATTTGAAATGCAGATTGACAGATTGCACAGTAGCGCAATGAACTCCAGGTGCCACCGAAACTCGGCGGATGGATTAGTTTTTAACTGTTGGCCTGGTACGTTACAGGGAGGTCACTTGGACCCATGTTTGTTTGGTTTTGAATTTCGTTTTTGGAAGTTTGACACACTGCGTATCAGGAATGCATGTTATCCTAGATATAATGCTGTATTTGTTGCATAGTATCAATGAGTTGCTTAATCGGAAATAATACACTTTTTGATACAATTTTTCTACGTCTTCGTCCCGATTCATGACTGGATATCCAAAACGGCACAGAAATATTATTTCAAGAGGATATTGAATAGCGTATTCTTGTTTACCAGTAAATGTGCATCGAATTTGCATCGAATTCGTATTACCTGAAAATATACAACTTTATTTTTATTATACATTGTATCAGTGTTATTTTCTTTTAGTTGTATGTGTATACACGGATAAAATTTTTTATCTCTTCATACGATTATGATTTTCGGGGTCCAAAATGGTCAATAATAAAGTATATGCATTACGGAATACAAAACATACCGTAAAATATCTATATTTTCGGACACTAAAAAATAATTAAAATTTTTCTTGTCCGATAGTTGGATACACACAAATATTTCCAAATTACAGGTGTCCGAAAATTTATGGAAACTATGACAATATTGCAATTACGTTCGGATATGTCCGGTGTTTAACGTTTTTATACCGAATATTCACAGATAGAATCGAT
Source organism: Congeria kusceri (assembly GCA_027627225.1). Taxonomy (NCBI): domain Eukaryota; kingdom Metazoa; phylum Mollusca; class Bivalvia; order Myida; family Dreissenidae; genus Congeria; species Congeria kusceri. The sequence continues at coordinate 56,483,743 of CM051028.1, read as the reverse complement.
TAATGATTTCGCGTGCTTGTTAAATACCACGCCGTAAAGTATTATTAATTTTTAGCGATGTTTGCAATTAATTTTAAATCATTTCATATGTTTGATTTTGTTTTACATAAAATTACGCCAAGACTGCATTTTTGTCGACCGAGTTCACAGATGACTAAATTAAGCAGAACTTATTGGTAAATAATTAAGATTGGTTAAAACTGGTTCCGTAATAGGATAATTTCAACAGCATATTTAATATACGATTTCAATACCGGTATACACAATCGGATAAACCCATTATTTATGGCACATATCTCTGAACCCAATAAGCTAATGTAACGGTCCACTGCCTCCACTCATTCATCTGTCAGGTTTTATGACCTTCGTCCATTTGTAAAAACACATGTGCGATGTGTCACCGGATTAACGCTAACAGGTTAGAATTCTGCTAAAATACCACTGTCATATCAAATGTCCGAAAATTAATATTCATTAATTATGGTTTAAAACCAGGATGTCCAAAAATATATAGTGACAAAAAATAATTATTTTAGATATAAAAGAGGGTATCCGAAAATTTACAGTGTCCAAAAATATAGATATTTTACGGTATATCTCTGTACATCAATATCCAGAATAGCTGATACTTTATTCAAATTGGACATCATTATCAAGCTTTTCTTCACTATTGCAAAAAAAAACTACATGTAAAGCAGGGGCATGTCAAACCTGTCTTTTAAAAATCGCAGGACTAACAATTGGCTATTATTCTATTATAACCTAAACTGCATGTCAGGCAAACGACTGCCGAATCGGCCTTTTAAAGTCAAAGGAGGACTGTCGCGATATTAACGACGATCGTGTGAAGATAATCGAAGCGCATGGGTCTTATAATAGAATCAAGAGATATCGGTTACGACATGATCTTACTATGTCACCCTGCTAGTGTTTCAAATTAATTGCCGCTTGACCTGGTGTACTCAGCGCTGAGGTCACAGATAGATCTTCATTTGACGATACGATCTTTAGCTTCGTTTAAATTATTGTTTTAATTGTTGTTAAGGTACAACTGATGCAATACGATTTATGTTCTGAGCCAAGCTATTACAAAAATTAAGCCTTGTAATTATGTGATTCGGCTATAATGTTAATATATTATTCTTAAACTTTGATCATATGATCAATGTTGTTCAAGATTGTTTTCAAATTAATGACGTTTGGTTATATCTATCATTCTAATTAATTTATTTAAAAAATTTAAGGATTTAAAAGTCGGCAGTTTCTTCATGGTTTCGTATGTGTATTTACCGCAACTTCATGTTTGTAAACCGATAGGTTCCTGTTCAAAAATAACACTTAAAATTGCCCCGACAGCTAACGAAAACTTTAAATTCGTAAATGACATTCCGTAGTATTGTATTTCACTCACTTATGCGGATTAACGAAATAAAGAGTGCCATTGAAATGACTCTCTAACAACATGGGTAGAATAAAGAATTGGTTATAATTTAAATGCACATTGCAAAACAATTATCAGAATAGAAAGTTCCAGAACATGTTCTGACAATTTTCTCTTCACTCGGGTTTATCGATCTTTATTACTCGCTTCATTTCGTCGCGCAATGTCTAGAAAATGAGTTTAAGAACTACCACGTGACTAAATGTTAAACGCGTAAATGTTACCACATGACCGACTGTTCAGGAAGTTCATGAAGAAAAGAACTCTATATTCTAGGTGAAACCATATCAGATTCTACCTATGAACGTGCGTTACTAAATGATGGGTCGTTTTAAATGAGTATATTCACCAACAACAAAACATCCAGATCTAGACTTATGCAACAAATGCACATTTTGTCGATATGCGGAAGTTCATGTAAAAAAGAACACTATAGTCTACGGGAAAATAAATGTCACTCGCCACGTCAAGTAGTGCCTGGTTGAACATCTTTCGTAAATTTCACTGTACGTGTTTATTGCATATTTCAATGTAATATATATTCTTTTAAAAAATGAGCTACGGAAAATAAAATGTATCGCACTTATCCGTTAAGCATTCTTTAAAAGTCCAACGCAATTGATACCTTGATACGCCCTATCGTACGCCCTGATAAAATACGAAACGATAAAGCTTAAACCACATTTAAACGGTCGGTATAAAGAATGGTAATCGTGCCTCTCAAGAGGATGTTATGCGGTATTTAAATCCCCAGACCAAAGTTTCTACATCATCTAGCAACTGTTTCTCGAAGAATATATCGCAAGCAGTATTGATCCTTGTCAGTCTTCAGCTTACAATTTTTAAAGATTGCACATTGAGTCATCGTTCTTAACGAAACAGAGAGGTCCTGTATTACGCAATTTAGTCCGATCAGTTAACGTGGATATAATTGTATTTAAAACATCCATATGATAAGAGCTAGATTTAAATCGTCGTTTAGTTAACCTATACATATTAACATTTTTCTTATTGGTACTACTTTGCTTACACTTTGCTTCTCGTCTTTCTGTATGTATTCTACCGACATTTCCGAAGTCGACATGTCTTCTTTCTGTCTTGATTGTGACAAAGCGTATGTAAAAATCAACATGTGCATGTACATTATATATCTGCCTAAACACTGATGTGTCTACATAATGAAGTCGTAACGTTCATCCCAAAAAACTCGTATCACACAAATAATATATATTTGCCACATAACGTTGAAATAAGTAAACGTACACAAGTTGGGAATGACATTTTCATTGTACTAGGAAAAAGGGCATTGACATGCTTTCTTTCTATCTCTTTCTCTCCGAACTGCACTGCACGCAACGTAACAATCAAAATGGACATGTGTATCATGTTTATTTGCTAATAACTGCCGAAATATCTATTTTCATTATGAAGTAATTCATGTCAAGACCTCGTTTGATACGATTTCCAAATATTTGCCAAAACAACCTTGAGATGCCTGTGTGACAAATGCAAACTCCATCCACACGCCGCTACGCATTGGCGTTTCTATGGCATCCAATATTCATTTATATTTCTTTCCACTCTTCCCCTCGTGCAATCACACCCACTCAAAGTCTCGAAATTGTCTTCATAAACACAACACCCGTGGGCGGGAAGTCCAACAGAAGAATAATTAATACTACATGGCTTTCATGTGTTCCGACTTTGTTTTTCGGCTTTGTGAGCCTTGTGGTTGTATTTATTTTATAGATTTCAATTATGTGAAGTAATATAATTGAAACAAATCTTTTTGTCAGTTGCTGAGAGAAAAATATACGTAGAGTTCGTGTGTAAAAAAAGAACAACACATCATTCATTACACAATTTAATTTATGGTTAAACGATTGCCCCGTTTTCCATTATAAAGTCCGAGTCTTAGCTTAATTTGATCTTTTTGCGCAACTTAGTAAATCTCGAACGTATATTATTTTGAAATAACTTTGTGTCCAGAATAAAACACGAGTATTGTTATGCTTTTATATAAAACTGCAGTACAGAACGTAAATGTACGAATAAAGGATTTCATATTTATTAATAATGTGTGTTTGACAATCGGCTTAAATTGAACCAGATATTCGTGAACGCCATTTTGGAACCTAATGTTGAAATATCTACACAAAGTACATAATAAATACGCAAATAAGGCTTATTTAATTGTGTGATCACGGTGCCTGGTTTTCAGTTCTTTTTGTTTCGCGTTGTTTAGTTGCTTTATTGAATGATATACATCTACGGGTTTTATTTAAACACGGTGCAATATACAAATAACTAATACCATGTTTATGTTCTGATAGCTTGTGTCATTCATGTCAGACAGAAGACATCATGAAGTCAAAATATGAATATATGCAGTCAAATACAGATGCAATAGTGGGAACTAAGTGTAACATACTTAAAAAAAACTAAAAAATAGTAGAACGCAGATACACTCACGCACGTTCCTGCGGTTGAATCTGGGATACGCCCTGATGCTAGGATATACATAACGACTGTTATGACTGTTTGTGTATGTTTATAAGTACGAAACAATAAAGCATCGTTTTGTTACAAAAACTCATATGTGATAATTATGTAAAGTGTTCCATTTCCATCAGGACATTTTTCATTCTGATCGTTAAAACATGTTCACAAATGCAGTTTTAATTTAATAAGTCATTAAGCTCGGTGATGCTTTATTTTAAAGAAGTTTTCACAGTTTTACATTTTCATTTTTTTTCAGCCAAATGTACGCACGTGAATAGGTGCGTATTCCTGGGCTATGGATGTAACTGTCATTTACCACAGTCAATTGTTTATGAGCCAAGCCTGGTATCAACCGCATCGCTTGTCACAGTTAATCACAATAGCAACATGAACCAGGCCGCCAATTGTAGACCTTCTGGACACATTTAAAAGAGAGGAATATTATATTAACAAGCGTGCTCAATCGATCGAAACACATTGAAGATGTAAATTCCGATATGCTTGCACGCGGGACTCCTTGGGTTATGCGTTTGTATGAAAACGTCTAAATAATTCAATACATCCAACATTTGCACTACGCGGCGTACGATAATGCCAGTGGATTACTAATCCGAAAGTAGTCCGGTTGATTTTTATTGAGCCAATAAAAGCTGATGCCAATGTTATCTCGTTCCAAACACCACGCAATCATACGGTTCTAAGAACTGTTATAAGAAAGTCGAGGGTTCTAAAGAGGGTTTTGTCTTGAGTCTCCTCAGGTTTGCTTAATACATTGTTTTGGTCAGAGATCGAGAGATTCATAAACAATATTCACGCTGAAAATATAAGAATTCGATTCCATTGATGTTTTGATACCAAGTCAATTTTGCAAGTGGTGAGTTGTATCCAGCGACAGGTGTTCGGGGCATTAAAACAAAGGACCTTCGAATGTTGAAGGAGTCGTCTACCGCCTACTGATGCAGCTGGAGTGTTTCATAAATAAGGACTTGCAACAAAACGCAAAGAATAATTCGCCACCTTAGGATTGCAATGGCCTATCACACATGCGAGAAAGATGCAGATATGCTCTTGTAATTCTAAGATTGCACATGTTATGTTCATTTCCCATAGTTATGTTTTGCCCAGGTTCAAATCATTGGTCACGTGCTGTAATATATACGAATGTATCTTTCAACAAGTGCTTCTTAACTGCTGGTACTAGGGAAAGATCTAGGACCAAAAAAGGTACAGGGTGCTGCTAAAAAAGAGCAGGGAGGAAAGCTCGACACATTTGTAGACATTTTCTAATAAATATGTAAACCCACAGGTTTTATAACTTAAGGCCTCTAATAAAGGTTTTCAAACATAGTCTATTTGCCATGAGATATTTGCAAAACTATATTGAAATTCAAAAGATATTCAACATTTCTATGTTATCTAGCCCAGAGGAGCAGCAGGGGGAACCAAAAAGGAGCAGGGTGCAACAGCCTGCTATTTTGCTCTGGATCTTTCCCTAAATAATGATGTGTGCGTATTTTAAAGAAACAAGTTTATTACGTATAAGAATCATGGACCATTTAATTCATAGTTTAATAATTATACATCCTGGACGCTTTATTGACCGTCAGAGTACTTCTTTACATGACGTTTTTGTTGTTTCTACCTATGACATGAATATTTCATGATGCAATAGAATGGTTTTCCATCCGATTTTTTTAAATCTAACGTACCAATCGTGTTTCTATTGTTTTTGATGCACACGGTCTAGAGGTAAAACGGCTGCTCGCGCGCCATCGTGGAAACCAATTCAAATTTCAATTAGATTGCACCAAAAAAAGTCAATGCCTCGTGATAGATTAAAACCTATGAAACAATGCAGCAAATTCAAGTGCCAACCCCAACATTACCAAATCAATACTGCCTCTCGTGAGTTATATCCAACAGCACGTTTAAGAAGTTCAGAGCATCATGTTCTGGGATGGCTAGCAATTCACCTGTGCTTCCGTATTTAAAAAGAAATAGAAAATGAATAGCTTTGACGTATACATGAAATCCAATTTAACGTTTTATCATGCTATTTTGACTCAATATCTTTCAGAAAGTTAGCAGACATGTTAATATGAAATGGCAGCTAATAAAAGTAGTTTGTTAGTGTAATTTAGTTTCAAAACAGAGACACCATCTCAATGATATAACACCAGTTCGTGTATTTTAGTTTTGAAACAGAGACACCACCTCAATGATATAACACCAGTTCGTGTCATTTAGTTTTGAAACAGAGACACCACCTCAATGATTTAACACCAGCTCGTGTAATTTAGTTTTGAAACAGAGACACCACCTCAATGTTATAACACCAGTTCGTGTAATTTAGTTGTGAAACAGAGACACCACCTCAATGATATAACACCAGTTCGTGTAATTTAGTTTTGAAACTTAGACACCACCTCAATGATAAAACACCAGTTCATGTAATGTTCGTACTTCATCCTTCTCGGCAGATAATAAATACAGTGTAAGAAATTATCGCCGATTGTACCTATTTAATGAGGTCGCCTGCTGTCAATTAACGAACAGTCTTACATCATTCTGGTTGTGAAATGGCTTTAATGTGGCTCCAGTACCATTCCGTCAGTCTGGTGTTGGTTCGGAAATACCGTTATAAAACTCACTGAATAAAGTAATCAACGCACTTGCATGAGAAATGCAATTGCAGTTGCGGCACACGGTGGTCACAATGGAATTAATAAGTTCAGTCCAGATCGGTATGAGCAAATTCAATACATTCTTTGAGATGCGCGTGACGGACAAAAATAACGGAACAGTGGTTTGCAATATTGATGAAACCGCTGCACTTAAGAATGTGTGCGTCATCCTTTTGAAATATGTATGAAATCTTTAAATTTCGAATACGAATCCACTGATGACGACATTGATCTCTGCAGTATATATTGTTATGTATCCGGGGACGTTCTCACGGTTGGCAGAAACAAACGAATATTTCTTCATAAACGGAAGTTTTTATCTCATATCATGATGCGGCATATTATATTTTATACACATATATGCCACCCCATATTATTATGTCTGTAGATAAATGTACTAATAGTGTTGGAGAATCTAGTTTACATTAGTTCACATATTAAATACATGTGTGCATATGATAATTTTTGTTTCTTATTGATAAGGTATAGAGTATTATATTTCAAATGATAACTGGCATTTTCTAGAAACAAGTAGAAAATGAAAACGACATAAAAAGACCATAGGTCATAAAACAGCCAAATTATTTGTTTCTAAAAAATTACATCCATTTCTAATCAAACCACATTTTATTAAATGTCTATGATTTTTCAAGTATTTTCAAGATTTGCCTAATAGGCGCATTGCCATTTTTATTGAAACACAAAAACAACATATATTCCACAGGGCTATTCAATTTAGATAACACCTTTGATATTCAAAACATATATATTAAAATATATAAAGTCTAAAAAAGGGATTTATATTCATACAATATATCGGTTTTAATCCTTTGAACAATATGTTGAAAACAATGGAAATAGATCTATGTTAGTCTCCGTTATGCTAAACACTTTGGTAAATCCCAGTAGGCATTTGGAATGTAATCATAGGTTGCGGAGAAGCTATTCCTTGGTAATTGGGCTTTGCAAAGACTTTTCTCTGATATCAAATATGGGGACATAAACATAATAGGTAGTAACAAGGCAATCTGGGAAGGAAACCGGTAATTTTTGAATCATTTTGTAGAAAGCTATTTGATTACTATATTGAATTCAATACGAGGTTTTACTGGTTGGAACTAAGACCAAAAATATTGAACATAGTAACACAATATTGAGTAGTAACAGATTTTCAGCTTTTTATCTTTACTTACATTTGTTGATGATGCCATAGTCAATCGCGGAACCTGTTCATTGTTGAATATATTGTCAATGTCCAGGTTTAATGACGTAATAAAAGAATATTACCGTACTGAGAATAAATATTTTTGTATATATCTGCTTGCAGCGATTTGTTGTTTGGAAAAAAATACCAATAATAAAAGTATACCACTACAGCGCCTGAAGAGAAAGTTACGCGAATCATTCCATTTCAGATTTTACGCTCGTAAATTGGAGATAAAACTCGGTGTTTACTTCCCTAAATACTTGGTAGCGCAGTGGTTAGTTTGGGATTTTTGACATATTAGAAATCCTTAAACGGAAATAAGTGGAACGGTACGCACTACCTAGTTGCGTTACGATAGCAACGAGTAAAGAATATGCCGTACGAAATTACTTCGCATTGTATAAATAATATTGTTAACTTGTCAAATCAGATTTTGAAGACTGCCTTTAGTCAAACAAATAATCAGATAAATATGTAACAAAACTCGAATGCATACATTCAAAATAGCACAAATATTATCAAGCTCGATATTTCTAAGCAAATGGAATTAAAATGTTGTCAGCAATCTACGTGACGGAGAGCAAATGGAATTAAAATGTTGTCAGCAATCTACGTGACCGAGAGAATGGCGAGGGAGAAGTGCTAATCAGTTTAACACCAACAGGTTGGTCGCCGGAAAAGATCACAACGATTCCAGGCGTTCTGCGATCGATTGAAGTTCCAAAGAAATTGAAATCCACGGCATGCCTTGGTCGCAATACTGATACATGTCAGGAGTCGCAGTTACCGATCGATTTATTGCATCGTTATGCTGCTCTCTATGTTCTAACAGCGCATGAACTAGAGTTCCTGTGAAAATCATCGGGTAACGAAAACAGATGTAAATTCTTATGGTCGTGCTTAAAAAGGCGTGTTCAAAGCTTTGTGTATTGAATTTGTACTTATGGTGTAAGTCACTAATAAACGTTATGTTCTGTTTTGTTTACCGTATGTACATAGAGAATTACCGTAATAGTACATTGTATTTTCATATTAGGTTAATTGGTAAATTGTTTTATATTTCAGGTAGTCCTTATGTTCGTTATGCTTTGTATTGGAAATGTGGTGTTTACCTGAATATTGTTGTTGTTGAATATCTCTACTGTTTCAGTTTTCAGGTCATAATTATCACAGTCAAGCGAATCGTTTATATTTCTACCATCATGATGACAACGATAATCATAAATCGTCAAATGAAATACATAACTTTAGATATTTTAAGATGGTAAAGTGAAAAGCTTTTATTAGTAATGTTTCTCTTATTTTCCCACCGTTTGCATTGAATAGGTAATGTTAGCGATTATAAACAATAAACGTACGTGGTATATGAAGCACGATAAAAAAGCAAATGTCTCTGTTCAAGTGGTTTGATGTTAATCAGCCAATTGATTGATTTTTACTCAGCCTGGAATATTTGTTTTTAAGAAAGTTACGTAATATTTTACTTATGAGCATGATGAGAATGTAATATTATGGGCCCGGCTAAATACCGATAAGAGTTTTATTATAACATAATTATATGGTATTTTAATGCAAGAATTATATAATATGTTAAAGCTAACACAATAAAAAAAGGACGTGTATAATGAATATAAACAATCGCAGTCTTCATATGAATAGGAGTACGAAACACTCTATAGCGTGTACCACAAAAGCTTCATCGATACTAGTTTGAAACAATTCAGTAACACGTGTTACTTGTAATAATTCAATTTCCTTATTCATGAGCAACAAAGGTCAGTTCTTCGAAAATATTGTCCTTCGGCTGCTTCGCACTGACATTAAACAAGACGCCAATTTTCAGAATTATGCAAGGTTTAACCAGTGTGCGGAGGATTTTAAAGCTGTCTTTGAAATGAGAGAAAACCGTCCGCCTTTTATGCCATTTGCGGGCCACCACATTTTCATGGTAATGACGCGTCTGAAAATGGATGAATGGATGTCTAGAAGGAGAAGACCGCCAGAGGGTTTGGGGAATTTGTTACGAAAATAAGGCATCCAGTTAAAACGTTTGTCTAGAAAACTTAAGTGTTCTACGAGTGCATCTATGGCAAACACTGCACATTTATACTAGTAATTGCTTGTTTGTTTGCTTGGATTTTTCGCCGTTTTTAACAGTGTTTCAGTCATATCACGGCGGTCGTTAACCTACTCACACTTTTCCTGGGCAACCTTAGTCGATCTTAGCGGTTTACCAAAACTAAGTTTACATACTTATTTCAGTCAAATCACGGCGGTCAGTTAACCTACTCACACTTTTCCTGGGCAAGCTTAGCCGATCTAAGTGCACATATTTATGCCAGTAACTGTCAACTGCCCTACTTGAATCAGAGGTAGGGGGAGAATAGCCGTAGAAATAATTTCATGACCAATCTCCACACAAATTATGTGGCCGGGCTGGGGTTCGCACTCACGATCCCCGGAATGTTAGTCCAGCGCTCTACCAACAGATCTAGCCGGGCCCAAGTATATACTAGTAATTACATTCCATGGAACAGACCAAAGCTTTAATCTGCTGCTTTTCACCCCAGCCCGACTGCCCCTCTGTGCTGGTCAAAATATAAATGTATAATACCTTTTAAAATTCATAAAGTTCAGCAAATATTCAATAGCACATGAACAGAATTCGTATTGTCCAACTCATTCTAAGAATTAAGAATAAAGAACAGATTTAGACTCAAGAAAAATGTCGGGTGCTGATGTTGCTTATGTCATTAAAAATAAAGATTGTTGTATTAAGAGTGGGTGAATACCAATAAAGAACAGAATTTACAGCGCTTTTACAACATAACTGTTTCAATAATATTCTTGATTCTTTGTCTTAAGTCTAAGAAAGGGTTGGTGAAAACGGGCCCTGATCATGTTTAAACGTCATAAGTATGAACATTGAAATGACATTGAAACGTGGAAAATTCACGAAAACAGAAATTTCCGAACGATTTGCATTTAAGTCAGCACAAAATAAAAATTTTAGTACTGGTTACCTTGACCTTGACCCCCAACCCCATATGCAATGCCAAGCGAGGTCTATATATGAGGTATCTGCATATGAAGTTTCATTAAAATACCTCAATGTCTTCTCAAGCAATTGAGTAGAAACTGTCTATTTTTAGTAACGGTGACCTTGACCCCATCCACCCCATATGCAATCCAAATCGAGGTCTATATATAAGATATCTATGTATGAATTTTCATTAAAATATCTCAATGTGTTCTCAAGCTATTGAGCATAAACCGTTTTATTTTTATTTTTAGTAACGATGACCTCGACCTTGACCACACCAACCGTATACGCAATCCCATGCGAGATCTAGATATAAGATATCTATGTATGAAGTTTTATTAAAATATCTCAATGTGTTTTCAAGCTATTGAGCAAAAACCGTGTGTTTTTTTAATTTTATTAACGGCGACCTTGACCCCATCCACCTCATACGCAATCCAAAGCAAGGTCTCAATATAAGGTATCTATGCATTAAGTTTCATTAAAATATCTCCATGTGTTCTCAAGTTATTGAGCGGAAACCCTAGTTGGACGCCGCCCGCCCGACCAACGACATACCCCAATAAAATAACACATTTTTTTAAGAAAAAAAAATTGGTTAATAAAATCCGTGGATTAACCACATTATTATAAAAGGTTAAATAACTGGTTTTGCCCCCCCCCCCCACCCCCCACCCTGCTTCTTCTGAAGAGCAGCACCCTGTACATTTCCTGATCTTTCACTACATGTACACACAGATATAGCTTCATTTCTTGCCTGTTTATGTCTTTTCAACGTAATGCAGTAAAACAAAGAAAGTTATATACATGGGCGTGTATAACAAGCACTGAACGTATACAGATACATACGAAGAATTTAAAACAGTAGATATGATATTATTATTATTATTATTATTATTATTGCTTGACAGTATATAAACAGTATATATGAAACAAGCAATTAAATTGAAAAGATAACTACATAGAATTTCTTTGATGTACTCGTATGAAAGTTTATGGTTTGTTAAGTTTCTACCAAAATCATTATGGACGCTCATGTATCATGTCCGCATAATTTGAGTTGTTTGTTTTTGTCGCTGGTAGCGTTTGATTTCACGTTCGTTGACCTTACATTATATTGATAATCGTTGTCAAATAGTTCCTTCAATCGACCTCTTCCAACTGTTATCATACTTGACTGTCATGAAGGGACTTGTTCACATATTTTCGTATTTTTGAAAATAGCTATTGAACGTCTAAACTGTAAAAACGAATAAATTTGGACAAAATAACTCCAAAATAATATCAAGAAAAGCATAAAAATAGAAATATTGGTGCTGCCACTGTGGGTTGAAGCAGCGACCTCTGCATCAAAAGCCTGACACGCTCACCACTAGGTCAGTCGGAATAATGTACATAAGCATGTATTGTTTTTAATTCAGGTAAGAGACACGCGTGTTTTTAACAATCTCAACGAAAAGAACAGAAGTACTCCAAATTATTAAGTCGTTTCGTGTTACAAACGCTTGATAATGTTATCCTTTTCAACTCATGGTTATTCATGAACGACACATTGTGAGGGTTGAGCGTGAAACTGTTTTATCTGCTTAACATTTCTATATCAGATACAGTAGTATCGTGCTCAGCCCTCGATTGTTTGCAATTTTTATGTGTCGGGAGTGTTTGTGGCTTCTCTATATATACTATTCTTATAATTTTGGAATATGTGACACATTTTTGGAAATTGTCAATTTGCCAATATGTGAATAGGTCCCTTTAATGTTTAGTAGCAGAGTCACCCAACAGTTACCCTTGTTGAGTACGAAGGCTTTGCAGTGTTTTGGTTAAGAGCCCCAAGAACAACAACCGCACTACATTTTCTATTAAATTGACCATGTACACAGCATCGTGATTATTACAGTAATTAAGTCGCAATGGGGCGTTCTATCGTTCACTATTGACCTAATTAGTATTGAATCCCAGGACATATGTGTGATTTGATAAACAATGTCAAGAGTCCTACACCATTTTACAATCATTATCATTACAAATCCAATTGTGTACATTTGCAATTCGTTAAACAAATGTCCCAATCCAATCCTGCACGTTTAAGGCACTATAGAAGATAATCATATGCCTTAGCATATACGGTCATAACACTATTATTCTGGTTAAGTCGACTTGATCATGATCGATATCATTATTTGATAAGATAACGATGTTCGTTTATTTTATTTAACAATAATATTACTTTATCACATTACATCATATTTCCGACGGAAGAAAACGAAAAAAATAGTTTTGTTCGACTCGCCATTAATGAGCAGTAAGTATCTCGATATGTATTTGATTTATTCTATAATCAACAAATTAATACTTCGATACTTATTTGATTTATCCTGACTAATAGACTAATGGACTACATGCAATTTATTATAATAACAAGAATTTCGCAACATTGGTTTGCCTTTTGTGTGCACAAATTCGATCCCTTCGTGTTAAACTTGCAAGCAGTATCATCTCCAAGAGAAGGTAATCTGGTTCCATAAACGTGTGGGGCATAACCAAAAATACCTAAATGTAATGTCTGGAAAAGGAAGTATGTGAACAGCAATTACCGATTCCATACAGTCCAATGAGTAATTATACAAGTTGAATAAAAATCGATTTCTGATTGTAAATCAACCCATTGTTTTATTTCAGCGCATGCGTTCTTAGTCTTTGTGACTCGTTTAATTATAGCACTATGGCAGACTGGTCACGTGTTGATATTACATGTACATTCAAAAATATGCCCAAATATTATTTTTAGTAATTATTTTATCAAAATATTTGTATTTTTATCCAATAGATAAGTGCTTTAGAAAATCTGTATATACAATCTGAAATTTGCATTAAAGTAGCTCAACATTTAAAAACAATAATAAAGTATTCAAACTTGACGTAAGTTGCTTCTTGATACTGGGACCAAGACAAACACATTTTATCTTGGTTTAATCAATAAATAATTTTCGATTTATCGTTGTTTACAGGCCAATAAACAACGATTTCTGATGCGTAGGAATTTAACATCGAGGGCGTTAGCCCGAGTGGTTTAATAACCACGCATCAGAACGACAAAGAGTTGTTTATTGGTCGATAGATAAAGATAATGCAGACATTATTTCGATTCTAACATAAACAGACAAATATTTTTTTGCAATTGTAATGATTACTACATTTAACTATGCTCCGCTTAGAATCAGGACTACTTTTTGCGTTGTTTATTAGGTAGTTTAACAACGATAATTGAGTTCTTGGTCTGTAGAAGAATCAGCAAAGTATCATGTTAGAATATAGCATATAAAACTGAAACACGTTAATGCAATACGTCTGTCAAAAAGAGTATGACGTAAACGCATGCTTGTAAATAGATTGCATCTTCATTTAATGTACTTTCTCCATTTAGTTCGATATCAATTATAATATGAGTTTCAACTTACCGAAACATTTGACCCTGATTTTAGGTCCAATTATGATTATAACAAAAATGCTTAATTAATATTTTAGCTTGAAATCAACCTTAACGAAAATGTTATGCCTTTTCTTTGGTTGAGTGTGTCAGCGCAAAAAGGTACGGTATATGAAAAACGACGTGTAATAAAAATGCATGTACATGGCATGCGCTGCTTCAGGATTTTAATGTGTAGGGGCCGCTTCCACTCCTACCCCACCCCCACAATCTAAACCCACCATTGCATGTGCACGTCTACATGTTATCTATTCACAGCTACATAGTTATCACTTTATTGAAGTTATTTTAGTGCCATCCGGTATTTTTGTCCAACGACAATATCCAGCCTTGAATTCAACAGATGTTATGTAAAAACTAATACCATAAACGCTACCGTTATTCTTGTTTGGTATTTAACGACAACAATTCCATGATTAGCAACATAACCATCAAAATTACAGCCCTATACGTAAGCTGGTATTCACAAAGCTTCTTAGTGAAGTTGTGAACAATTCAGATCCAATTTTCTGTGCGAAATCCAGTGATTTTTTCGCACAAAATGGTACAACATTAAAACCTAAGCAAAATTTGCAAGTTTTCAACATTTTACAACTGAAACAGTCACATACTGGTTGAGTTCAGGTATTTTGAGAAATTAAGACATTTACTGAAGTTTTCCTTACGGAGCTTTGTTAACACTGACCCTGATGATAACCATTACGAAACCCATTCAAGTTCATCACAATTGGTATTCCTAAAATACTTTGCATCACAATGCATGTACATATATTGTGGTAATGTGCATGGAACATTGTCTTCAAAATTCACTCCCCACTCTACTATTTGAATCACGTTGACGTCATTTACAAACATCAGTTAAACGACCAAACGACACTTACCTTCTCCTACTTTTACATCCCGCTAAATAGCGCGTGCATCGAGCAGACGTAAATAACATGTATGGAGTCCACCATCTTGAGTGATCATCAATATCAATAAAAAAAAGCTGGGCACTGAATAGAGATGGCGACGTATCTGTGGTCGATTCTTCCAGCCAGCCGCACACAAATACTTCTTATCAATGGCTCATTCACTCAGATCACAAAAATTACATCATGAGCAAACGATGTTTTAGAAAGCGTCCATTTCGACGTGCATTACGGCAATTCCGTTTTGCGAAAACCCAACTTTGATATAAAATGGCGGCAAAAGATCGTCCGGTGTTCTGCGAGTATTGGCTTCGCATACAAAATGAGACACTATCGATCGGGAATCGCTCGCAGTGTGCGCTGGACTGAAACGGCATCAGACATGTCTATAACTGGCTATTGAAAAACCGACACTAGCGTAGAAACAATACAGCGCATTCACGGAATTCAAATGACAGGAAAACAATTTGATACGTAAATGACCATTATTGCTTGATGATACAAAATATCGATAACGGTCTTCTGCTCTTCACAGAACTGATATGAAAAATTATAGAATTACAACTGCTGTCTTTGACCCTGAGGTTTCGCAGATCGTGATTGAGTACGAATTTTAATATTCAATTTAAAGAAAAGCGCACTTATATTTAATAGTAATCCGGGTCAGTTTTTTTTATGTGCAGAGGTTAATGCCACATCCTCTGCCCAGACTGTGCAGGGATAAATGTACACTGTATATAAAATATATTGAATATATTGGTGTACATTTAGTATGGCTCCACGATAGTTTATCGTTTAACATTTCGACGGTGTTCATCGCATTGTATTCATTTTAAATGATTGATGTAGCAACCAGTGTAAATATGCAATTAATGTTTAAGGGTACTTATTCACGTATTTTTATATTAAAAAAATAAATAATGTCATTTCTGCAAAAGCTAAAGCATCTAGACTAATCAAACAAAACGTTATATTAGAAATAGCAAAAAAAATGTGTTTTCTTTTTTCGCCACTATTATTTCTGCGCTGTCAGCGTTTTGGTCAGCGCTACGGTAAGATATTAACGTGTTTTTCAAAAATATTAACGAAATGCGTTACAAACTCTTAAATTATAATATATTATAATTATATTCACAAACTATACATCATATATAATATATTTCTGTGACAAGAGTGGTATTTTAATTCTTTACATGCAGTACTTTTACTTTAAGATTCTGAGACAAACATTTGTAAATAATTGGAAATAGTTAATTTGCCATTCTGTAAATAGGTCCCTTTGTAGGATCATATTTGTCACAAATCATATTTTTCACATACCTATGAAAAATAGAATTTCATTTTTCAAATTTTAAGTGAGAAAAATGTGATTTGCGCGAGGATCTCAGAAGATCAAAAGAATATGATTGCCTTGCATATAAAAACTGGATGCGATCACAAACTTCACAGAAAATGTGAAGAATAAATATAAGATTTCACACCTGTGAAGAATGTGATCCTATGTTTCATGAATATGAAAAATATGATTTCGGAAAATATGGTTCTACATCCCTTAAATGAGAGTCTAAATAACAGCGAAAACAATTCAAATTGTCGGGTAGCGATTAATACGGAAAATGATAAGAAAGCGTCGTTTCATTACATTTGTTTTTAAAAAATCGATGAAATGACGACCTTAAAGACGCATGACGACTTTACGATAATTTACTTGACGACATTAAAATTTATACTATCATAACAGTATTGGTTAGAAACCAGTAAATCCAATTCCCATAGGGCCCCATAATAAAACGGCAAACTTTCCAAGCATTATTCTAGCATTTCCTTTATTTCAAATTGTGCGAGCCTGGTATCAATTTAAAGATCAATTTGTCCTCTTCCAAAATTTTGAATGGACCACGGAGGGATTCACGATGATTTACTGGTATTTAACGTTAAAGAAAATTCAACATTTTGCTATCATGAAAAAAAAACTCTTCTACATCATTATTAGCCTACTTGTACCACAAATGCAAAATTTCAGGTCGATCCGCTAAGTAGAAATGCTCCAAAAACGCATTTGAGAATGACACGTGATAAGCCATCTGGCTTGCGCTTCAGTACTTGGATTGTATGGGTAGCGTGAACTAAAATTCGCACCTAAATCACATAAACCAGTCAAAATACCAGTTCATTTAGACTTATTTGAATGCAATGGACAGTAATAAGGTATAAAACGTGTAATATTCGCGTACAACATGATTCGATGTGCTGTGAGCTGCATAAGGCGAGTTCCGTACTTCTGTTCATTTTTTTACCCGAAAAAAGCAGGTTTCGCTTAAAAAAGTGTAGATAACGTGTCAGTTACGATATTATTCACATTTATTTCCGTGAAAAGTAATAAACGCAATAAAATAACACAGTTACATGGTGATTTTATGTATAAGTGGACCCTAAAGGGCCGGTCCATGGTTTTCTTAATGGTTAGAAACCAGTAAATCCAATTCCCATAGGGTCCCATTATAAAACGGCAAACTTTCCAAGCATTTTTCTAGGATTTCCTTTATTTCAGATTGTGCAAGCCTGGTATCAATTTAAAGATCAATTTGTCCTCTTCCAAAATTTGCAATAAAAAGATATGTCATATTACTTCTAAGAAAATGCATCTCACTTGAATGCAGGCACCGGTAGAAAACAGGGTTTCGGCAGTCATATTTCGACAAAAGCCCCATACCACAGTAAACACCCCCCAAAAGTTCACATTTCAATTTAGCCTCCAATGAAACGATGATTTACTGGTATTTAACCTATTGCTATAAAACTGAATTAAAGGGACCTATTCACAAATGTGTATATTGACAATTTCCTTTTTTTTGTCCCAAATAGAAAACTACACTATAAACACAGGAGCTAAATAACATTTCAAAGTAGTTCCCTTGTCATAAAAAAGGCAGAGAACAAAATATGCAAGAGTCAAATAATCAAAACATCAGTAAAATGAAGTAAGCATCATAAATAAAACATAACGTCATAAACGTCAAACAACGTCACAATTTGTTGAACTAACGTCAGATCTATAAGTCAACGTTGGAAACGGCGTCATTTCAATTGAAAATACTAAATACATGTTTGCCATTGTACACTTATTGCATTTACTACGCCTCTAACATAAAACACTTCCGAGTATATCTATATAATTGTTTACGGCCGGACCAGAGTTCTTAACTTCCCTCACGTCGCTTTCATGATGTCTGACCTTGTCAGACGTTACGTTTTGGAGGCGGACGCGCGCAGCAACGTGCCGATGGCGATATACTGGAGCGCGGAGGACCTAGCAGACTGGATATCATCCATTGGATATCCCCAGTACACGGTACGGTATATTCTGTCAAAAAGAATTACAATGACTTTATCGTTAAAATATACATAATCCGTTCTGCAAATTCGTGCTACATTAGTACATTTTGTATTTATTTCACCTTTCAATTTAACAATGACTGAATATAAATTGTAGATTTTAAATGTTATGAATATTACAATGGCAAAATCGCATCTTAGTGTACATGGGAAACTTAACAAATATGCTTGTCTGTTACGAATATAATGTGTTTCAGCATCACGTTGCAGGGAATATACATGCATACCTCAAACGAATTTGTAAACGTATAGCTCTTACTATAGTTACTCCTGATGTAATACAGAAGTAAAATGTTGATTATAGTATCAAATAAATGGATGCACAGCTATGTAGGGCCATATTTTTCACAAATCATATTTTGCACATCTGTGAAATACAGGATCTCATTCTTCACACCTAAAAACTGAGATCATATTCTACACACAGTACAGTCTTATTCTTCACAAGCTTGTCATTTCAAAATATGCAATGAAATAATATTCTTCTGCATGTGATCCTCACGCATACCCCGTTTTGGGCCAATCACATTCTTCGCGCTTAAGAAAAAGTGACAAATGAGGTCTTATTCTTCACAGGTGTGTGAAAAACATTATCCTACACATCTAGTTGCAATTCATATTTAGTTTCGAGATAATAAGCCAGATATTCAACAAAAGAGCAAAACATCAATTCAAACTCTAGAGGTACTTCTTCTTTATTTAGTGCCTTTGTCGATATTTATTTATAGTTAGTAATTCAGTATTTTTTTTCTAAACATATTGTTGAAGTGTTATCAAAATGGCAAATCCAACAGTTTAAAAACGTGTACCTTAAAACAGGTACAGACCTTATTAGCATAATGGGACTTTAAGGACTGTTCACAGATTGACAAATTACCAATTTCCAAAATGTGTGTCACACTTTCCAAAAATAAAATTAAACGGTATATAAAGGACCGAAAAAGCACTACTGACATAGAAATATACTCAAAATAACGTTTCGTTGATGAGTAGTCATCAGTTGAAATGGATAAAATTATCAAGCATTCGTAACGCGAAACGACTAAATATTTATGAGTACTTCTGATGTTTTGGTTGAAACTGTTAAAATCACACGAATCACTTACATAAAGTAACAATTACACTGACATGTATATAAATCATATTGGCCGAGTGGTAAGCACGTCAGACGTTTGATCCGGATATCGTACGTTCGATCCTCTGTGGCGACACTTGTTTCTGTTTTATACTTTTCTTGTTATAAAACATGAGTTTTTAAGTTCAGATGTTTTCGTTTTACTCGCTTAGTCATTAAATGGCATTTTAAAAAATACGACATTCCGTGAACAAGTCCCTTAAAATTAGTTCTCGTACTGTATTCCACATGGCAGGAATGCTTCGCGTCGAACAGAATCAGCGGCCGACACCTGATCTGCATGGACGCCAGCACCATGCCGGTCATCGGCATCACAGACTTCGAGCATATTAAGGTATGTATAGCCTGGGGCCATATTCCAGAAACATCGTAAGTTAGTCTTAACATATGTTCACTTAAGTATCGATTTTTTTGCAGGTAATATTTTAAAAACTACATATAAAGTAGTGAACCCAATTACAATAAAGTAAAAAGTAGTTACTAATATGTTGATACATTGTGAACTCTAAGCAGATTTTCATGTACACATTGACAAAATTGCTAAAGACAAAAGTGAAGATACAAGGCTTAGGATAAAATTTTACTTAAAATGGTTCTGCAATACGACCCCTGTTTGTATATTACACATGCACAGTACGTGATGGTATAAAACTCAGTGTAGAGAATCCCTGGTTTAGTGGATTCACAACCCAGGGGTCGGAGGTTTGAATCTCACCACCACACGCCAACCTTTTAACTAGTCTTTCGAATGAGACGATAAACCGAGGTGCTGTGTATTAGGTGCTCCACGGCTATAAATGACACAGGGTCGCCTCTGTATGACATAGTGCACCTCCTGTATCTTGCACTAAACCCAATAACCCATTAATCAAGTCTTCTGGGGCGATGATCATATGGGGGAGAATACCGGTGCACTAGCTCGAAAATCACCACACACATTCACACAACTCGGCCAATAGCTGTCCGGTTAGCACAATAGCGAGCGATCGAGTAGCGTTCGGGACAATTCGTGTAGCGTCGAGAAGAAATCGTGTTTACGGGACTTAAATTGTTTTTACTCCTACCAAACTTGAACTCAACGCGATCAACTTGTTCTCTTCTCGACGAAAACCTGATCGGCGATCACCGCACCTCATTCCTTAATAATTTATCGACCTCGTGGCTCCACTATCCCTGTTTGACATTTTGACGTGCCTACAATATTCAAATAGTAAGCGGACTAAGGCATAACGTTCCTTTCACTAATCCACAACAGCAAAGTGAACCCGATCAGTTCGAACAACTTTATCGGGCTGATGACATGATGGCCGGTATATATAATTATTTTTTTATGACATAAACACGATACATTCTCAACGCAATTCATTTTTGCAACCACATACATGTACATGTATTCACACAAACAACGGCATATATGTCGTAATCTTGTTCTTATACACTTTAAATCGAGGTTGAGCGTGAACTGTTGTTTCTGCTTAACGTTTCAATATCAGATACAATCACACTGAAACCTCGTTTTTTAGTTTTGTTGTTATTTCTATGCATAAAATATGAATATCAAATCGAAAAAAAAAAATGCGCAGTTCATAAAATACAAACTAAAAATAGCGCCATTCATGTTATCACCGCGCAAATACACAGCAAATCGACAAAGCATTGTCATCAGTCCATTAACACATTCTTGTGGATATACTTTTGTCTAAATTATTTTATGTAGAGCTGTCATATCGACCAATAATCATTATTGGCACCAACACTGTAGGACAAAACAAAACCTAGAACCACGTCCTCACTGGTTTTCGCTGTTTTGTCCAGCAAACTGTGTCTGTTATTGTTGCCTGCTGATGATCGTAGCCATGTACAATTATTGCTGGAATTATGAATTATTTATTTGTGATGCTGACATTATAGTGGGGCATTGAAGCATCCAAAATAAATCATGCTACCAAAATTGATCTCAGAAAGTATACTGGTATCGGCCGGTGCGTGCACAAACTGTTGATCGAAATAGTGTATAATCCTCGCGGGAACCTGTTCGAGTTTGGAAATGTTCGGATATTTCCGGCTCTTTGCGCTTACAATCGGAACATATCAGATTTGTACGTTGAAACGGATGAGAGACGAGTAAATATTCGAATATCGAAAGTAGGCAGTGTAACAATGTGTACACATTGGTCAAAACTGACCTGTGTCATTTCGCGCAACGTATTCTTAATGTAATTGAACTAATGTTAATGGTTTACTGCCCATCATGGACTTGCAAACCGGTTTATTGCCCGAGGTCGGGTCAACGAAAAAAAAAGATAAGTGCGAATACGACTGTAATAGGTTAAACAAACTGCAATGCATTAATACCTTGAAACCAGGAAACACTCGCTTGATGATGACCGTTGATTTTACAAGTATTTGATTTACTACGTTTAGAACTATATTTCGCCGCTTCACCATCGCGTATGTAGAGAACAAGCATTTTGCCCTTTTAGTAAAGAGGTCTGTAACGCGAACGCTTGAGGTGGTCTGTCGGTCGGTCGGTCGGTCGGTCGTCGAGGCTATAAGTCACTACCAATACATATTAAATTCGTATATATTTAACAAATCAATGTGTAACACACGCTTATAAACGCTTATAACAATTATATATTGTGTTAAAAGTGGATCAGGCTCATGTTTAATTTATGCCTGTTGGGAGGCTCAAAAGCGAGACAACCATGTGCAAAGCGTGAACATTTACAGTATGAGCAGTAATTTGCCTTGTTTGACAGAGATAAACATATGTATATTCATAATTTAATTGTGATACTAGTATGTGCCAATCGGCGAATAGTGTAAACAACTAGCTTTTGCATGTCATACTTAAAGGGAACTGTTCACAGATTGACGAATTTCCAAATTTTTTTACAGACTCCAAATTATTTAAACAAAAAAAATAAATATATTTATTTATTTATATATTTATTTATTTATTTATTTATTTATTTATAAATATAAATGCGCGAAATAGTGGTCAGCGCGTCAGACTTTTGATGAATCAGAATGGCCGAGTGGTAGGCGCGTCAGACTTTTCATGAATCAGAATGGCCGAGTGGTCAGCGCGTCATACTTGTGATGAATCAGAATGGAGATCGTAGGTTCCATCCGTGGTGGCGGCACTTTTTTTCTTTTTATAATACATGTCTTTAGTTCAAATGTTTTAGTCCTCTGTAAAAATACAAAATGTGAACAAGTCCCTTTAACCGAAAGACTATTATGGAAATTGTGTGGGGCTTTCTTTAATTCTATGTGAATTGCTCAACATTTTAAACACAATTAATTTCACGAGCTTATGGTGTAAACTGATCAATTTCTTAACAACGTTCATTCGTTACAATACTCCATTAATTGTTCTAAGTCCAATATTATACGGTCATTATCGCTATGATACGATATTTAGAACGTCAATAGCTCATATTTTTATATTAAAACTGGCCTTGGACCTTTTCGATAAAATCCGGGTATTAAATCGTCAGTATCCGCTAAAACGTCATTAATCATTCTAACATGAAATGCTCAGAATTTTCTATAGACAAAAAAAAAATTTGCCTCGTTAAATCGCAAATAAACAACCTAAAAAAATAGTTCCGTGACTGTTAAAAAAGTTCGCATTGTAATTTTAAAATTATGTTGTCAGGTGAAGTTAGAAGATAAATAATTTTCGCATTATCGTTGTTTATCGACTACAAAACACCGATTTCTTGTTCTACACATATCAGAACTCCAAATCGTTGTTTATTAGCCGCCGATGAAAAACTCGGAATGGAAAATTATTTCTTAAATATAAAAACCAGTCCATCTTAGTGTAAGCGATTTTGTACGACCACGGCTCAGGGTGTTTATGTTGAACAAATGTATCTTATTTCAGGATATTTGCGCCAAAATCCGGGAACTTATCGGCCTCGGTCCCCAGTTGTGGAACATACGCGTGGCGATGAGGGACCCCATGGTGGCCTACATGAACTTCCGGCGCCGCACGGGGCGCACCACCCAGACCACGTCCTACCAAGCGTTCGTGCACAAGTTCCGGCGATGGTTCAAGTAGCCATCTGTGATAGGTGTCGCTGTGGCTTCGAATATGTCAACAATAAGCTTTTTGTGTTTTGTATATTATTTTTACGTGTATATTTTGTTTTGTCTTTTTTGAGTGTAACATCTCATTTTTTAGCCGTTCATTGTTGTTGTTGTTTTTCAACAATGTTGTTGATTTGATAACTTTGTCATATTATACGCTATGTCATGTATTAGACCAAGCTAGTAGAATAAAGTAAGGCTTTTATACACGTTTTACGTTTCTGTTTTGACTACCTAAACTTGTTTTTCACTTTTACAGGATATATATCATAACATTTAATTACTGCGTCTATGTTGTTTTAATATTTGACTGGAAAACATTAGTACATGTACATTGTACTTTTTTTTATCGACACCATTAACATATTAATTGAACCAATTCATATGTACTAATAACATACACAATCAACAACAAACACACACACAATCAGGCTAGGACGGACGGCTTAATAATTATTTTCCTTTTGCAAGTGTTTCGGACACCGTTCATTGTTAAATCAGCAGCATCACAATGATTCCTCGACGCTTCGTACTTAACACCCACATCAGTAGCCAATTATCAGTATATCAAACACAAGTGGCCTCTTCATCATGTAGCCTATTGGTTCCACGAAAATTATTTTGTGACTATCGTATTGTATCCCGACCATATCTCCGTTGCAGCGTAATTATGTGCACTTCTCGAGAGAGCCGTATCCCAAACATTCTCTTTACGGTTAGAAACCAATAAAATTCAGTAAAAATAAAATGGCATGTCTCGTTATGGCTATGTTCGTTTCTGCCCTTAATTAGTATTTCAGATGTTGCAATTCAGGACATGAGAAATATTCCAATATTAACAATAAATATGATATGTTATTCTTCCTCTTAGTAAATGCGTCTCACTTGAAAAAAGTCCTCCGTTATCAATAGTATTAACTGGTATTTGAATCTAAGTTTCCAAAGACGTTCATTTTTGCACATGCTCGGTTGCATCTTCTCACACGACGCCTACTCCGTTTTCCATTTGTTTGAACGTCTCCACCCTGCGGACGTAAATGAGAACCCCGCCGGCCCCAGCGGCCCCTAGCCCGCACAAGTAGCACAGGAAGTAGCACCAGGAGAGCGACGTGTTGCCGCTGGTTCCCCACAAGAGGGCGCTGAGAAGGGTCAGGCTCACTAAAATGAGACAACTGACATTTATATAAAACAAGTATTTTATTTATATGCATATATTCTGTTTTATGTTGCTATTTGGCTTAAACATTTAGACTTCAAAATATGAAATTATATACCAATTAAAGCACTAAATAGCTCAATTGGAAAGTTTTACAGAATGGGAAATTATATCTTAAGCTGAGCAATTGTAAGCTTTTTAATTCAAAATAAGGAGAATAATTGGAATATTATCAAAAACAAATCTTAAAGGGGTAATTCTTTATTCTTTAAGGTATAAATTTAAACTAGTAAATTATTTAAGACAAATTCTCGAAGCGGTCAATTTTTCAGGACATAAATTTTTAGAAAGATGAATATATCTACTTTCCCGAAGTGATGAATTCTTAAAAACAAACTTTTGAAGGGTAAATTCTTAAGGAAACATTTTCTATGTGTGGGTGAACTCTTATATACAGGTACACATTCATGAGGGGATGAATTCGTACGAACAGATTCTTAAAGAAGAGATATTCTTCAAGACGCACTTAAATGTTATGAAGCCAGGGGTGAATATTTAAAAGCACAAGGCGAGTTTTATACGAAAATTGTTAAAGGTGCGGTTTCACAGTTTTTGGCTGTGAGAAATAATCTTCATAAGCTGACCTTTTTCCTTTTATATAATACATTTATTGTTCATATTTCAAGGTTTAAAAGCACATTGCTTTTGACGAATATCTGTAATTTTTTAGAAAAATGTGCTACCTTGTAGACAGACACTAGTATTTTTTTTTAACAGAAAGGCATAAAACATATCAAAATAATCACTAGTTTGTTTTGAAACCAAAACAGCATAACATACAACAAATTTTGATAGATTCCACCAATTCCTGTTTTAAATTCAATTTTTGAGAAATGTTTTTCCAACCCTACATTGTGAAACTGTCCGTTTATATAGGTAAATTCTTTATGAAACGTTCTTGATTGGGGATTCTTAAAGATAAGTTCGTGAATAAGGTATTACTCAAACACGCATTTTTCAATTGATGAATTCTTATAGATATAGTCTTTAAGCGGCGAATACTTTCAAAAATATTTAAAGACACTAATTACAAACGGACACCTACTGGTGGCGAAGCAGATGGCAATGCTCGCTGAGATGAGGCGTACATTTCTCCTGCAGTAGACGTACACAGCGAGCAGGACTAGGACGCTGATAAGCCCCGCCAGACCCAGCACCGCACACACTCGACCCATTTGCATGATGCCTGAAAATAGCATAGAAGGTATCGTAACGTGCTTTTATACGCACATAACATTTAACCATGTATCATTCATACAATGTATCAATGCATCATATTACTACGTACATGTAGTTCCTTTAGAAATCCAAACCACAATGGCACGATGACACGATGGTACGATGACGATTACAATACGACGATGACACGATGGTACGATGATGATGGTGCGATGATACAATGACGATGGAACCATCCATACGATGGTACTATGACGATGACACGATGGTATGTTGACGATCGTGATATGGTACGATGGTAAAAAACTGGTAAATACTTGTGTACAAATAAACATATCTGGACAATGATTTATGAAAGTGACAATTATGATGATGATGATGATGGTGGTGACAGCGGTGCTTCTGCTGCTGATGATAATGATAATGATGACGATGGTGACGACGACGATTATGATGTTTAGGATGACGATGACAGAACTACTACAACAACGACGACGACGTTGATGATGATGATGATGATGATGATTATCACGATGATGATGATGATGAGGTGGAGGAGGAGGAGGAGAAGGAGGGTGGTGATAATGATGATGATGATGATGATGACGACGACGACGAGACAATTACGACGACGATGATGATGATCATGTTAATGATAACGACGGTGATCATGATGATGATCATGATGATCATAATGTCAATGATGATGATCATGATGATCATGATAATGATCATGATGTTAATCATGCTGTTTATGATGATGATCATGATATTAATGATAACGATGATGATGATGATGATGATGATATTAATGTTGATGATGATAATGATGATGATGATGGTGATGATGATGGTGATGATGATGGTGATAATGATGATGATTATGATGAGATGATGATGGTGGTGATGATGGTGATGATGATAATGATGATGATGATGATGACGACCACGACGACAATAAAGATGATTACCTGGAAAATGACGATGACAATGAAAAATAAAAAACCAATGTGCCGTTCTATGAAATTGTAAAGAATGAACAAACGGACTAGAAGCGCAGAAGGAAAGAGTAATGAATCCACACCTGACACAAGCTTGTTGTCTATTGCCTCACATCCGGTTTCCAATACGCAGCGCTGCCACAAGCCCCAGTGCTCCCCGTCAGGGAAGCTGTTCCAGTAGGGCGCCGCACACCCAATCAGAAGGAGAAGCAGCGACAGGGCGGCCAGCGTCGCTCCCAGCCACATCTGCAGCCCGATCCCGCCTAGAGTTGTCATGGTAACCGAAGAAAAAACTGTTGTTTCTAATGTCCAAAATGTATTATCCCGTATAGATCGGCCGTGTGAATAAATATATATTTTGGCTAAATATAAAAATGAAAGAACCTTGCTCAATTGTATCCTCTAGATCTACAGTGGTATCATTATGATTATATTTCCCACCGATGACCTTTCTCAGCACTTACTTTATGATTATATTTCCCACCGATGACCTTTCTCAGCACTTACTTTACGATTGAAGTCTATAATAATTTATTATGAAATAGAAAGTCTTTATGATGAAATTAACACCGAAATCTGCTGTTGTTCTTGTTCTTGTTCGCGTGTGTAATGCTGTTGTTTTGTTAATTACGCCAGCACTGATGCCTATAACATGGTGTCACGTTTTAATAGAAGTAAAGTCAATGATCCCCGAAGAAATAACACGATTGTATCTATTTAAACAACTGATAAAAACATTGCCATGCATTTGATTACTAAACATTCGGATAAAAAATCCGCCACGAAATCCGGTATAATCAGGAACTACCATTGTAATCCGTTTGAAAACAATCCTAACATTGTTTACTACGTTGTTAGCAATATCCTATCTCGTACGTATGATACTTGCGAACTGGTTTTTCCTTGTGAGTTGTTCGAAGAAATAAATACACTGTTGTCACGTCAAATAAAACGTTTAGTATTAAAGGTCCGTGGCCCTTTTATCTCCACAAGGGCGGTTATGTTTTGGTTACCTGCTTGATAAGCATTTAATTTTCTATATTCGACGGGTGTCCAGGAAGTGTTTTATGCTATTTAAAATTTAATATATTATTAAAGCTTGAGTGCAATTCCGCGAACATCCCGGACACCACTCGTATGTTGGAAAAATATCAATTAACAATGAATTAGATCTTGTGGTGATCCGGATCAGCCTCTGAATGAATGATTAAATAACTTTATTTTTGTGAGATTGTTTTGAAGGGGATGCTATAAAAACTCTCCTATTTATTCAAAAACATTTAATTATTGGAAACAAGGTAAAATGTTCTAGGGACGGTGCAATTTTTTTGGTAGGTCGGGTGACCTGAAACAAACATATGTTTACGCCTTAGTTGTTGTTTGTTCATATATCAACGTCTTTAAATAGTCATCGAATTGGTCATAATTATTTGTATAAATATTTATGTGACTTAATAGATGCGATTTTCGGATTTTTATTTTTCTTCAGCAGCGATGTCTGGCTTCATGATTAATACAGTCTTATTGTCCTGTCTTATTGTAATAAAATAATAATTCCTGGAACTATGAAAATTCGAATAAAACAACGAGTCAACGTACAAGTGTACAAATACAAACCCAATTGTTTCGCTACCTCCGGGCCGGCTAGCTCAGTTGGTAGAGAGTTGGACTACAAATCCGAGGATCGCGGATTCGATTCCCATGAAATTATTTCTACGGCCATTCTCCCCCTACCTCTGATTCAAGTAGGGCAGTTGTCAGTTACTGGCATAAGTATGTGCAATTAGTAATGTAAACCAGCTTACCCAGGAAAAGTGTGAGTAGGTTAACTGACCCGCCGTTATATACTGTAAAAAATCTATATTTTCGGACACTTAAAAATAATTAAAAAGTTTTCGTGTCCGATAATTTGGATACACAAAAATATTCCCAAATTACAGGTGTCCGAAAATGTATAGACAATATGACAATATTGCAATTACGTTCGGATATGTCCGGTGTATAACGTTTTCTGCCGAATATACACGGATAGCATCAATTAATGATTTCGCGTGCTTGTTAAATACAATGCCCGTATAGTTTTATTAATTTTTAGCGATGTTTGCAATTAATTTTAAATCATTTCATATGTATGATTTAGTTTTACAGAAAATTACGCCAAGACTGCATTTTCGTCTACCGAGTTCAAAGATGATTAAAATTAAGCAGAATTTATTGGTAAATAATTAAGACTGGTTTATATTGGTTCCTTAATAGGATAATTTCAACAGCATATTTAATATACGATATCAATACCGGTATACACAATCGGGTAAAGCCATTATTTATGGCACATGGCTCTTAACCCAATAACGCTAATATAACGGTCCACCGCCTCCACTCATTCATCTGCCAGGTTGTATGACCTTCATCCGGTTGTAAAAACACATGTGCGATGTGTCACCGGATTAACGCAAAAAGGTTAGAATTCTGCTAAAATACCAGTGTCATATCAAATGTCCGAAAATTAAGATTCATTAATTATGGTTTAAAATCAGGATGTCCGAAAATATATAGTGACAAAAAATAATTATTTTGGCTAAAAAAGAGGGTGTCCGAAAATTTACAGTGTCCGAAAATACATATATTTTACGGTAACTGAAATACGGTTGAATACGGCGAAAATTCTAAACAAACAAACAAAACCTCTCAACCGTAGCAATATCTCTTTAAAGAAGTAAGAGTGCGTTCAAACACATCCGGGATATTTCAATGGGGCACTATTTAAAGTGTTATGGTACATCGGAAGTCATTGTGGCGGATTCGTGGTCTAGTGGTAACGCACTGGCTTCACATCCCAGGGGTCGCAGGTTCGAGCCCCCGCTACACACTAACCTACTAATTCGTCGTTCGCATGAGACTTTAAACCGAGGTGCAGTGTACTAGGTGCTTCACACCGGGCACTAAAAGACCCAAGGTCGTCTCTGGAACGGGGCGTCTCCTGTATCTTGCACTATCTGCGTAACCCAACTAACAAGTCTTCTGGGGGCGATGGCCATATGGGAGAGAATCCCGGAGCACTCGATAAAAATGTACTACACACACTCGGAAGTCATCGAGTACACTC
>CM051028.1:56385828-56450828 GCA_027627225.1 Congeria kusceri | reverse complement strand
ACTACTTTTTAGGAGCTAGCCACATGAAAATATCAGTTCGCTATTTGATGATGAAAATGTACTTATTTATTTTATTTTAGTAATATCGAAAAATAATATTAAATGTGTGTAGAATAGCGATCTATGCAGAAATGAGACTTCGTTTATAAACCAAATCAACATATGCATCAGTTTTAAATATTCATGTAGGATATTCAATTTACATTCTTTACAATCATTTACAACGTACGCCGAATATATTTTTTAAAGATATTTCTTGTTCAATATAAAATCAGATGACATGCTCAAGATGACGTCCATTTTGAGTTTTAACGAATCCTAATCGTTTGCTGAAGTTGTTGATTGCAGATGCACACATCTCGAGAGTAAGTTTCGTCGTCTCTCTTGAATCGCTGCCTTGAGCTTTATGAGAGAATTTGGTTCAGGTTTGTACACATTCTCTTTTAAGTGTCCCCACAAGAAATAATACAGTGGATTTAACTCATTTCTTTCAGACAATATACAACACTTACGTTTTTAAAGAGATATTTAATTTATGAAATCACCAAACTTATCAGATATTATGAATCACCATGTGATACTGTTATCAGTAAAATTTTCTAAAAAATAAATTCTTGCAAATCTGGAAATATTTCACTCGGGATGTAGTGGCTACTGTGTGTGTGTGGGGGGGGGGGGGGGACTCGTATTTCGCAAGAAACGTTAAACCGAGGTGCAATGTAATTTATGTGCTTCACACAGGACAGTAAAGACCCAGCTAGGGTCGACTCTGGAATGGGGCGTCTCCTGAATCTTGCACTATTTCCCCCTTACTCAACTAACAAGTCTTCGTGGGGCTATGTCCATATTGGAGACAATATCGATGTGCACTTGATAAAAATTCACATCACACGAGTCGACACAAGGCTGTCGAAAGACTACGTAAATCTACATCTTCGTTACGCACCAATAATTGATATTATTTACTCGAGTGCTCTATTGAACTGAATACGCAATTTGTAGACATAAGAGCGATTGGTTTTACACTAAATTTAGGAATACACCATAGAGCTGATGTTTTGTAGAAACTTGTTCATGCGTTCATAAGAACAAGAAAGCGTTGATCAGACCTCACAAAAGGTTGAAAAAAGTGATACAAGTTAATTTGGAATATTTAATTCACAAAAGGGTTCGTAACCGTTAAGGTACAATTTTCTTCTTGTTGTTGGATAATTATAGTCTCATAAGAGTTCTCAATTGAAGCTGACCTTGCTTTCTCTAAAATGCTTATAGTTTAATATCATTTTATCCTTGAATGTATACTGTATATGATGTTAGAAAGATTTACATAAGCCCAGTTTATTATATTATTCAAATATGATCAAATTTATAGACTAACTTACCTCCAAAAATAGCAATGTTAATAAAAAATTGGCAATGTTTATTGCAAATTAAAAATTATTTCTATAAGTATTATGATGTTGATTATACAGTATATATACTACCGCTCGCTTATTATATATTGCTGAATAATATCGATATTTGTTTGATAAATGTTGACCTCTGCAAATCAGGGGCGTAACTGGGCGTACTCCTAGATGCACGTGCGTATAATTCGTAACTTTCGCGTGAAAAAAGAACAATGCTAAAGATTTGAAAAATGCATTAAAAATAGTGTCCGTAGCGAATAAAGCAAGAAGACATGACTTGCCCACTGATAAAATGTAGATAAAATAATCATTCTTCCATTTGTTGTACGATCTTTTATACCCTTTCTTGATAAGTACAGTACATACGCATGTGCTTGCATTATATTCTGTGATCAATATATTAACATGAAGATATACTACATACTACATAACACTACGGTGTAAAACCTGCGAGTGAAAAGCAGAGTTATAACTGTTTACTGCCTGTTTAAAGAAAATAAAAAATAATCTCCCGTCGTTTATGTGCGAACTTAAATCCACATAAATGCGATTGAAACGTATTATTATGGCCACCATTCTTTCAAATATCGTACTAGACTTTACCACTCAGACTGAGAGATAAACACTGCACAAACGCGTTGATTCGCAAACCGACCATTGAAACAAATTTTGCTTTGCAAATTGTGCTGCCTTTTGTAAAATTAGTCTGATTTAATTTCAGCTTTAAAAAAGACTGTCTTAATACTGTTACGATTAAGCATTCGGCATGCACGTTTGCTGTTCAAAAGTGTCCCATTATATTACCGGAGATGCATGCATTTTTAGGGTGAACGCCAATATAGGTGAAATGGTGAAATATTTCTACTGTAACTCTGCTTGTTGTTTGAACTTCAGGGTTCAAGGCAATATTCACAGTATTTAACATTTATTACAGTTTGACAATGCATTATCAAATATTTTTAAGTTATTGTTGTATTGATTGTAATTTTATAAAATATTTAGTGCAGAAGATTTAAACAGATTTAACCCTTTTAAACACATGTTTGCGTGTAATGATTATAGTTTTATGCGATGTAATACTATAATTACATAGTTTTTGTGTATAAAATAAGATTACAACTATGCACCGTATTGATGTTTGCTGTATTAGCATCATTCTATATATATCACCTACTTATATCTGACTGTCTGTGTCCCGAATAGAAAGTCACAAATTTCAACCACATTGGAAGCGAGGGCGTCAGCTATTTTCCGTCTTAAAAAGTCCGTGGTATAGCATACACACATTTTGAAATAGCGTCGTGCCTTGCAAAAACCTTGCTTACCCAGCATTCAGACACTAACGCAACGATGTTGGTCTTTACCATCAAGTCAGACAATAACAGATTTCCAGCAAACACATGCATGCGAAACATTTAACCCAACTCGTTTAGATGCAACAGTCCAGTTCACGATGTACAAACTCATGTTTTAGTCGTGTTTATAATTTATCATATGTTCATGTTCTGAATAATAATTTTACAGATTGAATAGATTGAATGTTCCATGATTTGGTAATCGTTCATGTCGCACGATGCGTGACTTTGCATCAGCCGGCCCCCAATGTATGTAAATGACCACTATCCGAGCGTTACGGGTATTCGCTACACTTTGTGAACCAAATATGGAACAGTTGAATATATTTGTGACGGACCTATTCACTGATGTATGATGAAGTGAACGATATATTTCAATATTCGGCTTGCTCGCCTACAAATGTGCTCGTGTAACTTTTTATTAGAAATAAAGAGTCTTGTCAGTTTATGTGCGGCGAAGAGCATGCGGGAAATGCGTGTAAACGTTCTAATCCAGAAAGAAATGAAGTGAAATAGTTTCTGAATGACCCCCAACTGTTTGCGCGAGGAGATATTCAGGGATATGGCGTCGGATTGCAACGCTGCAAATAGTGATGGTTGACGGCTACATTTGGTTTATGCTTTGCTCAATTGTTATTCATAACACACATTGATAGTGGCTATTCCAGGTTTGGGTTTACCATCCATTGAACAAGTAAGTAAATCTATGTATGTCACTTCTATTAAGAATAATAAAATTCAGTCGTCGTTTGTAATACTTTATGAAAAGACTGACGACACTCATTTACAACTGACTGTACGCTGCAATCTTTTGTGGTTTCTTTTGAGAAAGATCATTCGAACGCCTCCTCGAGTAGAGATCGAACTTACGACCCCCAATCGCAAGGCGGACACCATGTCCATTACACCACTGCGACACGCAATTAGCGATTGCACTCATTATTATAAGTGATTGAACTTACAAACAATATTTATTTAACCCGATGCCCAATACGGATTAGACTACCATTACTGACTGAATTCATTTTCCCTCGTGATTGAATTCATTACCATTCGAGATCGATTCCAATACCCATCAAGGCTGAATTCATGACTATTCGTGATTTAATTCATGACTATTCGTGATTGAAGCCATGACTATTACGGTAGTAACTGAACCCATGCAGTCTATAAGTGATTGAACTCATGACTGTTAGCGACTGAACCCAAACAAGTGATTGAACTCATGACTATTAGCGACTGAACCCAAACAAGTGATTGAACTCATGACTATTAGCGACTGAACCCAAACAAGTGATTGAACTCATGACTGTTAGCGACTGAACCCAAACAAGTGATTGAACTCATGACTGTTAGCGACTGAACCCAAACAAGTGATTGAACTCATGACTATTAGCGACTGAACCCAAACAAGTGATTGAACTCATGACTATTAGCGACTGAACCCAAACAAGTGATTGAACTCATGACTATTAGCGACTGAACCCAAACGACAATCTGTAGCCAAACTCAAGAATCGATATAATGGCTATTAAAGTTATCAAACTTATTGTAAATTACTGATTTAACTAATAACAATATTATTGAACTTAAGACCATTAATTAGTGTCGGAACCATCATGTCTACAAGGACAAAACTCGTTCGTCTTTGAGAACATATAAACTCAACTTATGTTTTAAATGATATACCGGTAGATCGCCAGATTAACTGGTACATATATTCACGACGCTATATATATACCATGTTTTTTTTTAATTATTTTATATCTTATATGTACAAAAGCATTCAGGACAGTTCGAACCCCAGTCCGGCCACACAACTTGTGTGGGGATTGGTCATGAAATTATTTCTTCGGCCATTCTCCCCCTACCTCTGATTCAAGTAGGAAATTTGTCAGTTACTGGTATAAGTATGTGCACTTGGTACTGATAAACCGCTCAGATCGGCTAAGCTTGCCCAGGAAAAGTGTGAGTAGGTTAACTGACCGCCGTTATATGACTGAAATACTGTTAAAAACGGCAAAAAAATCCAAATAAACAAACAAACATAATTATTGTGTTATTTTATACCTAATTTGTACAAAAGCATTCAGGACATAATTATTGTGTTTACCCAAATTGCCTGGTGCAATACAAAATGTGCATAAGATTAATATCAGTTAGTTTTGTGATGTTCATTTGCCATAAAACCGGCCATGCGAAAAAGCAAACGACTTTATTGTTGAAGAACATAATAGAAATGAAATCTTTATGTTTGCTAACGTCATTTGCTTTTAATTGGAGTGGTTACTTTTCCCCATCCAACCCCGGGAGAAGTGTTTACCCAATTTTAGATGGGTATTGCAAAATTCCAGACTGTTTCGCCCTCGTTTTCATTCTTAATACGTAATATTGTGACAAACGAAGACTTGAAGACACTATACATACGCACAAGGCGTGTAAACACAAATTTTTATAATTACAACGCTTTTCACTAAAAATTTCTAACTAACGTGCGGCATGCTCCGATTCATCTCCATATACATGTATTAAAACACCTAAAAAGAAAAGTCATATATTTGAAAGTTTGAAACCATACTTCTTTACCATAGGCGGATTTCGAGTGGGCGGAAGCGGCGCACGCCCCCCCTGTCAACCGTTAATTTGACTAAGATTTAACTTTTAAACATCACAATGGCTTGAAACATCCTCTCTCAGCAAAAAATGAAATACTCTTATGACCCTTTTTATCATGTTATGTTGCACTGAAACCTTGTACACGTCTAGAATATCTTTAAGAAGATCAACAGTGATATCTGGCAATTAAATTGACTTAATTTAGCAATATATATCATAAATTATACATGTATATGCTGTTATTTTCATGTAACGCGACAGAAATAAAGATATTGTGTGTGTGTGTGTGTGTGTGTGCTGGTAGGTTCCGCCCCCTCTACCTCCAAATCCTGTTAACGCGCCTGATTACAACAAGTTCATACATGAGTTGATGCAAGTTTTTTCACTTGATTATAGCACTGAACAAAACATGTACAGTACATCAAGATAAGTTATTGTATATATACCTTACTTATTAATAAATATAAGTTTATGTAATGTCTATTTGTCTTAAATCTGATCATGCGAAACGGCAAACAATTTCAGTGTTGGATAATGAAGAGAAATTAAATATGTTTGCTAACGTTATTTGCTTTTATTTGGGTGGTTACCTTCCCCATTGATATGAAAGGAGAAGTGTTTACCCAAGTTCCGGTGGACGTTGAGATAAGTCAAGACTAAATCGGTAACTAAATTGATTTCATTTTTCTTTCGTGAAGTGCTGTAAACCAAGTCGTCAAATACAAATACTAGTACTTCATTTTAGTCCGAGTATTTTACTCACAAGCGAACATAACACTCTTGACATAATAGTGTTACTGTACGGCTCCGGTGGCATATTCAAGTTAAAACCTAAATATTATTCAAACTTAGTTAAAACTGTTTTTTGTTTTTTGTTTTGTTGTTGTTGTTTTACCATTATACTTTATTTCAACGACCTGAAATGAACATTGCTACTAGACATCTTAAACAGCTGTTAAAAATGCTAAATGTCTCTAAGAAAGTCATCACAGAGCTACGCAACAAACGTTTAATAATTAGTACATTTAGTTAATTAAGAAGAATAAGATTTAGTACACGTAAAGTCAAGACGATACAACTACATGTGTATAACTTTTATTTAGTAAAACCAATCTATACAACGTATGTGCAAAATGTAAGCAAACTTAAAAAGTAAGTCGCATTTTAAAAGTCTGTTTGTATTTTGTATTAAATTGTCTTAAGTTGTTTTCATTCTGTCATGTCTAAAATATATAGTCATGTCTTTATATATACCTCTTTAATATAATCATGACTCTGTTTACTAATTATTATAAATGTACATGTGTCGTTATTGCAGTATGATTTGGAAGGAAAATGTCTCTTTTAACATTTTCTATTTTCTATTTGCACAAAACTCCGTTTTGGAATACTATACTTACTCAAAAAAAGAAAGGTACGTTTTAGGCTATAACTTTGTGTGGCAAACATCAATTTTCTGTGTTTTGCCTTGAGCCCGCTTCATTCCGAAAATAGGAAATTAAAAACTGTAAGTAATAACGTCTCCAAACAGAAACATTATTCAGCTAAATATCGGTACCAAACATGTGCAGTTTTGACATTGCAAATACTCAAAAAATACCTATGCAAAAGCATCCAGTTTCTTTTTCGAGTTAGTATATTATGGACTTTATGTTTTACAGGTTTTGACCGGAAAAACA
The DNA here is from genome assembly GCA_027627225.1 of Congeria kusceri. NCBI lineage: Eukaryota > Metazoa > Mollusca > Bivalvia > Myida > Dreissenidae > Congeria > Congeria kusceri. Next base: position 56,443,769 of record CM051028.1, on the reverse strand, counting down.
ACAACAACACCTTGTAAATTAACCTGCTGAAGCCCCTCTCCCCCACCCACGGCAGGATGACGACACTGGCGTACGACAATCCGTCATTTACTTCATCACCAGATGAAGTCACCGTGTCCGTCAGGAACGGTTCCGGTGTTGCCACAGATACGGTTTGTGGTTTTATATACGTTAAATGTGAAATGCGAGTTCTGAGTTATCCAGGTGCGTTTGAAACAATTTATTAAATCTATTTAGACTAATGAAAAAAATATGTGTGGTTCATGTTTCCGAAGGAACCTATTGTGTACAACTACTGTGGTTATATGGTTTAATGTAAAAACCAACAACAGTAAAAATAAACACTAACCGTCGTACACTTTTTACTATCCTCGGTAACCCAAAACTAATTCATTATGTATACTACATGTATCATTGATTGTCATCCTCGATAACCCAATGCTGATTCATTATGTATACTACATGTAGCCTTCATTATCATCCTCAATAACCCAATACTGATTCATTATGTATACTTCATGTATCATTGATTATCATGCTCAATAACCCAATACCGATTCATTATGTATACTACATGTATCCTTGATTATCATCCTCAATAACCCAATACTGATTCATTACGTATAATACATGTATCATTGATAACCATCCTCAATAACCCAATACTGATTCATTATGTATACTATATGTATCATTGATTAACGTCTTCTATAACCCAATGCTGTATTATTATATATACTACACGTATCATTGATTAGCATCCTCGATAACCCAATACTGATTAATTATGTATACTACATGTATCCTTGATTATCATCCTCAATAACCCAATACTGATTCATTATGTTTACTACATGTATCATTGATAACCATCCTCAATAACCCAATACTGATTCATTATGTATACTACATGTATCATTGATTAACGTCTTCGATAACCCAATGCTGTATCATTATGTATGCTACACGCATCATTGATTATCATCCTCGATAAACCAAGGTTGATTCATTATGTTTACTACATGTATCATTGATTACCATCCTCGATAATCCAAAACTGATTAATTATGTATACTACATGTATCATTGATTACCATCTTCGATAATCCAATGCTGATTCATTGAGTATACTATATGTATCATTGATTACCATCCTCGATAACCCAATGCTGATTTATTATGTATAGTACATGCATCATTGATTATCATCGTCGATAATCCAATGCAGATTCATTATGTATACTACATGTATCATTGATTACCATATTCGATAATCCAATGCTGATTCATTATGTTTACTACATGTATCATTGATTACCATCCTCGATAATCCAATGCAGATTCATTATGTATACTACATGTATCATTGATTACCATACTCGATAACCCAATGCTGATTCATTATGTACACTAAATGGATCATTGATTACCATATTCGATAATCCAATACTGATTCATTATGTATACTCCATGTATCATTGATTACCATATTCTATAATCCAATATTGATTCATTATGTATACTACGTGTATCATTGATTAACATCCTCGGTAACCCAAGGCTAATTCATTATGTTTACTACATGTATCATTGATTACCATATTCGATATTCCAATACTGATTTATTATGTATACTACATGTATCATTGATTATCATCCTCGGTAAACCAATACTGATTCATTATGTATACTACATGTATCATTGATTACCATATTCGATAATCAAATGCTGATTCATTATGTACACTAAATGGATCATTGATTATCATATTCGATAATCCAATACTGATTAATTATGTATACTCCATGCATCATTGATTATCATCCTCGGTAACCCTATGTACCATATTCGATAACCCAATACTGATTCATTATGTATACTACATGCATCATTGATTATCATCCTTGGTAACCCATGGCTGATTCATTAAATATACTACACGTATCATTGATTATACATTGATTATAGAGTATTACACGAAGGTATTCGGCCATGACTTTTAACATCAACCATATGTGTTTACTCAGCAGATATTGCATGAACCTTTTTTTAATTTGACGTACATTTTCTTACTGCTATGGAACGCCATTAATGCCGTATGTTTCCGTGTTATTTGTAGATATATTTGTTTTCTAAGCGTTATAAACCGGTTATCGGTAACACGTTGACATTGTATTGAATTCCTCTTGACTTCACAGATCCCTCCGAAGCCGGATACCCCCAGTGTTGATATAGACACGAGGTTTGGATATGGGCCATGTAAATCAAGGTATATGTCTTAAGCAGATGATAGAAATTCTGGTAAGTGGATAATAAGTGGATAATAACAACCATTATCTACAAATGGAAAGCAACCACAACTAACAACATTAAGGATAACACGCAATGTAACTACTAAAGCCATTCCCAGACAGCATGAATATATGGGACCCATATTGGTCCAATATAAGCTACCATATGGCGCCTGTATGGGCTAACCATATGGGGCCAAATGGGATTTTGCAAACTGTATTTGTATGGGTCCCAGATGGGTTGCGATATGGGACCTATGTGGGTTCCATGTGGACCCGAGTTGGGTCCTATTTGGGATACCCATATAGGTCCAATATGGGCTCCGATATGGGTCCTGTATGGGCAATCCATATGGGGCCAAATGGGATTTTGCAAACTGTATTTGTATGGGTCCCAGATGGGTTGCGATATGGGACCTATGTGGGGTCCATGTGGACCCAATGTGGGTCCTATATGGGGTACCCATATAGGTCCAATATGGGCTTCGATATGGGTCCTGTATGGGCAACCCATGTGGGGCCAAGTGGGATTTTGCAAACTGTTTTTGCATGGGTCCCAGATGGGTTGCGATATAGGACCTGTGTGGGTCCCATTTGGACCCAAGGTGGGTCCTATATCGGCTACCCATATGGGTCCAATATTGGCTTCGATATGGGCCCTTTATAGGCAACCCATACAGGGCCATGTGGGATTTTGCAAACTGTTTTTGCATGGGTCCCAAATGGGTTGCATTAGGGGATAATGTGGGTCCTATATGGATCCAAGATGGGCCCCATTATAGGCTACCCATATGGGACCCATGCAAAAGGTGTTTGCAAAATCTCACTTGGCCCCATATGAGCTCCCCAATAATGACCCATCCAGGTTGCGAAATGGGTCCTCTTTGGGCATCCAATTTGGGACCCAGTTGGGTTTTGCTAACACTGTTTGCATGGGTCCCATGTAGGTTTCGTTTATGTAAAGGTCCTGTTTGTTATACTTACATGATGCATTGCAAAATTCAATAAACAATAACTATTCTATAAATGGTACTCACAAGCTGCGGAGCATATATATATACATTTCATAATTAAAGTTCATTCTTTATACAACAACACATTTAATCCTTTCTTACTTTAATTGGATTGCCATTTGCAGAATATAACACTTATTAGTAATTAACGTATGTCTGTTGTCGTTAAAGGTATTCAATAGCTGTGTTAGTTCCTTTTTACTTAATGTTAACCGGACAATGCATTTGTATACTACATATGTACAATCAATCACTTGTTTTCTGCATGTAAACAGGAAAACTAAACAATCACACACTATTCATGATGACATTTTGGCCTGTGTTACAAAAATGGACCATACCATTTAGATCATATTAACTAGTCTAGAAAGATACAATTCTGTAAATAAAGCATGATTGTGAACTGCACACATGTGGCACAATAAAACAGCAATCAAAGAATAACACATTATGAGTAAATTCAGACACATTTAAAAGCCAAACACAGTGTGGACAAATCTAACACTTGATGTGACTCTATAGCACACAGCCTTTACTGGTAGTTAGGTATGATAATGGAATCAAATGCCAGCCAACTCCACCAGTAGATATACCAATCTTACAGTATTGCAAAGTATGGACCAATTAACCTAACAAAGACGTTTTAGTATGACTATATTATCAGAATTTACAAAAAAAAGTAAATATGTAAATATAGGCCTCCGGCCCAGAATACAACATATATAACAGTTATACATACTGAAATATACCACCTTGCGTTCATAATATTGATAATATTTTATGTATCAGGCACAGAATATAGCATATATAACAGTTTCAATCCTTGTTAATTCCAATAGACAACTGTGTTATCATGGAATCAATACAATGTATTTGTCTGGCCCAGAATACAACATAAGTGTATATTATGGTTTCAAATCAATTCAGACATACCATTGTGTTTTCATATTGGCAATATAATTTATATATCCAACCCACAATACAACATAAACAGTTTCAAACAATTCAGATAGTTGTGTTTTCAAAAGCGCAATATAAAAATGTATCGTTACGAATTCGAGTACCGCATAATTATAACAGTGCAATACAAAACAATTCAAATAGGCCAATGCGTTAACTTGTAGATATCTATTAAGCATAGATTGAGATATATAGTAATACAATACATTTACGTTCAAAATAGACAACTGTCAAGCAATTACAAACACATTATTATTTTCAGTAGGTAAGCCTGTTATTTTAATACATGTCATTGCATATATCATTGTTATAAACCATTTGAGAATGGTCACAAGACAAAGGCTCACAAACTAATTCAAGTATGAAAATAGTTAGGGTTGTGTTAATTTGTAAGAGCCACATCTCAATGATACTAACTTGATCATGCATTAATATTCAATATGTAAAAACGGTTAAAACTTTCTCACATTTAATACCGATCCTTCATTAAACAACAATTGATTCAAAATATAAAGCATGATCAAGATAATGTAAAATATAAGGAGGACTGATGTGGTGAAATCAAACTGTAAGCTAGCAAATTTAAACTATCAAGTATTTCTAAAAGATTTTTCAATAGTTAAAAAGTTATGTTTCTTGCATTAAACCTTTTTTAAAGAATATTAGCATATAATCTTTTTTTAACCATGTTAAATTACAAGCCTGAAAATATTATAAGGAATATGTGAATTGACAAGAACTGCCTCATGATAGTGCGCTCGACTATTCACTACACTTAAAGTCTTTGAAAGTATAATATATTCTGTCAGTGACTAATGACCATAAAAACGTATGTGAAATTTCAATTGAATATATGTAGTAGTTACAGAGATGTGCAGGGCTTCCATGAAGTGAAGTTTGGGAGTAGTTTACTCCCAGTTTTTGTCACAGAACTTCAAAAATTGCAGCCATGGAAGTTCCATCATGTAAGGATAGAAGTTAGAAGAAAAATTAAGCAATTTTTCTAAATGTATACCTCTTTCACTGATTAAATTGGCATATAAGCACTTGATAAAAAAGAACTGGCCTTAAAAAACCTTGAATTTTATACTTAATATACCCATTTCTGAAATGCTCAGGACTTCTGTAACGCAATACTGTCAAAACCTCCAAATATTATGAGCAAAACTTCCGAAATTAGGGGCCATGAAGTTCAAACTTCCAGTTTTCAAAAGTTAATGAAAGCTCTGGATATGTACTTGCACACCAACTTTAACCTGAATATTTCTAAGTACAAAAAGGGTCATAATTCTGCTAAAATGCTGGTCACAGTAATGGGCATTGGCTAGTACCCTTATAATATGACCCTGAAGACATGTGAGAAGTTTCAGCTGAATATCTGAATTCAGCTAAATTGCAGATAAGAGTTATAGGCCTTGATCAGTGACCTCACATAGTGATCCTGAAGACATGTGTTTGTTGCACTAAAACCTTAATCTGAATTTTCTAAGTACAAAAAGGAGCCTAATTCTGCTAAATTGCAGGACAGAGTTATGGGCCCTGGTCAGTGACCTTACATAATGACCAAGAAGGCATGTGTGAAGTTTCAATAGAATATATGTAGTAATACTGTAGTTATTGATATATGTACTTGTTGCACGCAAACTTTAAACTGAAATTTCAAAGTACAAACAGGGACATAATTCTGTTAAATTGCAGGTCATAGTTATGGGTCTTGGCCAGTGACCTTATAAAATGACCCTGAAGGCATGTGTTAAGTTTCAATTGAATATCTGTAGTAGTTACAGAGATATGGACTTGTTGCCCACAAACCTTAACCAGAGCATTATGCCGACGCCGACGAACCGGTGAGTAGTATAGCTCAATAGTCGGTGAATAGTCGAGCTAAAACACATATAATTATTTAAAATTTAAGTCGATGTAATACAACATTTTAGACTATGATTGCAATCATTTCACTCACAGCAATTACAATTGCATGTTTTCTAATTAAAATAAATATCAAGTGTCAATAACACTGGTAATTATGACGTGCATTGTTTCTCTTATTTAGTGTGGTAAGGGCTAATGAACTAATTGCTAACTGACTATCTCTTGTAATGAGCACGAAGATACTGGACTCTATACAAGTTCTGCAATTACTGCCTTGTAAATAGTTAATTGAACTGATCACTGTTTGGTTATCAGAAGTATGGGTTTTTTCACGTTCATTTGTTTACATCCACAGCATTTTTGGAGTACACACACCAACAAGTAACTTTTTTCAGTCTCCTCATTGTACGCTTGCCTTGCATTATTGGTTCCTCGACCTTAACACATGTTCTGAAAGTACAAATTAAAAAATATGTGTTGAAATGTAATAAACATTAAGAAATACATAGAATTCCAGAAAGTGCGAAACTTGTCAAACAATCAGACGTGTCAGACAAAAAATGAGGGTGTCTGACAAAATTTATCACAAACCTTATACATATTAGTATTTAATGTTAGTTAGACCTTTGTTTGATATATAAAGGAATTATTACTGTAACAATCAGTGTATGCATTATGTTATGCCAAATAAATAAATAATAATCAATTAGTTAACATTGTATATGTTTTCAACATGTGGTCAGGGCTTGCATTAAGGGAAGTTTGGGAGTAATTGACTCCCAGTTTTTGTCACAGGACTTCCAAAATTGCAGCCATGGAAGTATCAAAAATTCAAAAAGAATGCTTAAGACTTCAATATCCAACACTTGAAAGTGAGGACTTCCACAATGTTCACTAAGGTACAAGCCCTGATTATAATTAAATTCAAAGTTTACAATAGGTCTGAAAAAAGGAAGCATGAAGTGAAAACATGACTGTAAAACAAAAGCAATACTAAGAGTAGTGATATATGCTGTGAAACGTTTGATGTACATATTTATGCGACTCAATACTGTCTAAACTACCAAATATTATGAGCAAAACTTCCAAAATCAGAGGCCAGGAAGTTCAAACTTCCAGTTTTAAAAAGTTAATGAAAGCCCTGTGTGGTGTGTGCTTAACAAATCATTGTCTGACAGATGACTTTGAGGTCCACGGAGTCTGGGATTAAAAAAAAAATCTGATTAAAGTTGATATAGATGTTATGTATTCTTATAAACAAACAACTATTTTATTTTCATGAAATAAACAGCAATTTCATTTCCTGAAAATATCAAACTTACTAAATATCAAGCGTGGACAAGTTGAAGTTTGACAAAATGTTTTTTTTCCATCATTTCTGCTGAAGTTGTACTGTAGAATCTAATACTCTTTCATAATCTCCATACCTGTGTGAAGAAGGGAATACATGTATGTATTATATATCTTTAAAATCTGTTATCAGCTATTTACAAATGAGCATTTAAAGGGACTATGTCAACGAAAAATTGGCTTCCTATTGCACTATAAATTATATTATTTGATAGAAATACGCTCTTCTAAGGCATGTGTATTAAATAAATAAATGTAATATAAAACACAATAAGATATTTGATAAAAACAAGTTAGCAAAAAGGCCTGATCAAATGAAAACCCCAAGTGGGTATCGAACTCAAGACTTAGGGGCCATACAAAGAAATGACTGTAGCTGCGCACTAACCAACTGCGCTATCATGCTTGGCAAGGAGTAGTTTGTAAACTATGGTTATACATAATGCTCACAACTCTGATGTTAAACATGAACAGGAAAATGGCCAAACAAACAAAACCCATAATATTAATTGAATTTTATCTCAAAATGCGTACACTCTTTTCCCATTATATATACCCTGCTTTAACCGTTATTATATGCCAGTATTAATATCTAAATTTCATTTTTTTTAAGAAATTGCCCCCTTGAGGCCCGTGTTGATGACATAGTCCCTTTAAGGGACCTGTTCACAGATTGGCAAATTGGCAATTTAAAAAAAAAAATTCATAGATCCCAAAAAGAAAAATACATTATATATAAACAAGCAAAATGACACTACAGACAAAGAAATATATTGGAAATACAGTGTCTTTTATAAAAATTCATCAATTGAAATGGCTAAAATTATAGTTTTATGAAAACTCAACTGAAATGGCTAAAATTATAAAGCGCTTGTAACGCTTTTTGTCGGTATTTTCGAAAACATGTGTACCACTTACATAGCGATTAGCGTTAAACATTCACCTCAATGATCGGCAGTCAGAATAGCTGAGTGGTTACAGTGAGAGGTCTTTGATCCTGGCCCTACGAATACGAAAGTTCTCAATCTCAAAATTAGTCTCAACTTAAATTATTGACCAATGAGAATGCTTGTTACATTTGAGCTTTGATTTCCATTGGTTGAATATTTAAAATTAAGACTAAAAAAAGATTGAGCTTAAAATGTTTGTAGTCATGGGCCCTGGCGGACTTGGTTTGAGTCCCGTCCATGGCAATTTTGATTTATTTATTTTCTTGATATAATATTTGTTTTTGGTCAATCTTTAGTTTAAATTACAGTTAAGACGTTAAGTGACATTTTTCAAAAATACGAAAATGTGTGAACAAGTCCCTTTAAAAGAAATATATTTTCATGCTGTTGCAACTACTGGTATTTGGCCAGTCTACTGCAGTAAGATTAACATCATATGTTAGCGCTACCAGTAGCCAAAATAGCCATTGGATACAATACTTTATAATTGGCTACTAAATTTTTTGGAAAACATTTAAACATGAAGCATATTTTCTGAAAAATATTTCTAAGTAATGGGTTTTCTTTGCAAAATCAAATTTTTTGGCTACTAGTTCAGATTTTTTATCGCCAACCTAGTCAGATCATAGATCTACACGTAAATATTTTAAATTTTATAATTAATAATGCATAGCAGGTTGACCAATTATGTATAATGTTATTAATTAAGATATAATTGAATTTTACAGAAGATCATGTTAGAATCGAAATAATTGACAGGTTAGCGTTGGCTATTGCGGTAATAACCAAAGGTTTGGAGTTCAGATGGGAAACAATTAAACAAAGAGGGCAATAGCCCGAGTGGTTTGATCAGAATAGTTTATTTCGACTTAAGCATAGAACAGCTCATCGTCATTTGATAACAAGCATCAGAACGACAAACTGTTAGTTATTACCGTATTAACCAACGCTAACATGTCAATTATTTGGATTCCAACACGATCTTCTGTAAAATTATTCTGTAATTTTAAAGGTTATGAATGAAAACTAGGAATCTATACTCCGTGCATTGTCCACAAAAGTACATTCACATGCGTTTTAGTGATGTCAAGAAACCATAACAATTCAAAATGGCGTCAGCTTCATTGATAAACATTGACCGAATGGCGTTATACTTGTTGATAAATACTGTGAAAATATTACGCACCTGCATTTTACGGAACGCTTTTTAATTACCGGACCTATTTTCAAAACATAAGGCTCCGCCAATAATTTGTTGCAGAATAACCCATGGATGATTTTATTCTTTATCTATGGAAAATTAGCGGCGTAGCCGTGCTGTGTTAGAATAAAATATAATGCGATTAATAACACAAATGATTTTGCTGTTTATTTCTTGTGTAATTAAATAATTTAATATTGATTATCGCGATAAATAAGAACATGATAATTAATGCAAGGCATATAAAAATGAAATATAGGATGTATATTTTGTGTGTGAGCTTGCTTAAGCTAATTCATACATTTATACTTCAGAACTCAAATGCATGAAATTTATTGTTCCAATTACTAGTGAAATTATTCCAACATTCAATTAATTGCCATATGGTGTACGTTTTAATAAATAGTGCAACTTCAACAAAAGCAAGTATATTGTTTTCCTACTGATAACCAATGCTTTATTTGCACCAAGATTACACGTACAAAACAACACACACATTTTGAAACAGTTGTGATAGTGAAGTTACATTTTTTAAATAGGCGCGAAAATTCATGACAATAGAAATATATTTACTTTAATTCTGATTTAAAGTGCAATTATGATTATTAAGATATGACACACATTTTTCCAAGTGCAAAACACATATTTACTTACTTTATATTTAAGGAATGCAAGCTAAATTGTGCTCCTCGAAAGAAAATCTGCAGTTGACTTAACAAGATGGCAGCCGTGAATAACTGCCTGAACTGGTCATAGAAGCACACATCAGACTGACCGATATGGGCATGTTTGCTGGGTCCCATATGGACTTGCTAGTTACGAACCCATATGGTCTCTCTGGCTGGGACCCATATGAGCTTGCTATTGGTGACCCATCTAGGCCTGCTTTTTGGGGGCCCATATCGGCTTTCTTGCTGGGACCCATATGGGTTTGCTTTTGGGTGACGCATATCTAGGCTTTCATGCTGGGACCCATATTGGCTTGTTTGCGTGGGTCCTACATGGGACTGATAAGGGCATAACAATGTATGTGGGACCCTTACGGAACCCATTAGTAAGCCCAGTTATAGCCCATATTGGGCCCCCATAGGCTGGCTTGCCGAGACCCATACGAGCGTACTTGCTGGGGACCCATATGGGCTCTATTAATGGGACCCGTACTGGGTTGAATGTTGGTGTCCCATATGGGCTTGCTTGTTGGGAATCTATATGGGGATGCTCTTTTTGACCCATATGGGCTAGTTTGTTGGAGACCCATACGGGCCTTTTTCGGGGACCTATATGGGCTTGCTTGTTTGTTACCCATATGGGCCTTCCTTCTGGGACCCATATGATATTGCTGTTGCTGACCCATATGGGCTTGCTTGTTGGGGACCCATATGGGCTTTCTTTCTGGGACCCACATGGGATAACTTGTTTGGGACCTATTTAGGCTTTTTTGCTGGGACCCATATGGGCATTCTTGTTGGGCGCCCAATTGGACTTTCTTGCTGGGACCCATGTGGGCTGTTTTGATGGGACACATATTGGGCTGTTTTGATGGGACCCATATGGGCTTGCCTGTTGGGAACCCATATGGGGATGCTCTTTGTGACCCATATGGGCTAGTTTGATGGGGACCCATAATGGCCTTCTTGCTGGGACCTATATGGGTTTGCTTGTTTGGTACCCAGACGGGCTCTCCTACTGGGACCCATATGATATTGCTGTTGTTGACTCATATAGGCTTGCTTGTTGGGGACCCATAATGGGCTGTCTTTCTGGGACCCACATGGAATTACTTGTTGGGCATTAATATAAGCTTTTTTGCTGGGAACGCATGCGGGGATGCTCTTTGTCACCGATATGAGCTAGTTTGTCGGGGACCCATATGGACCTTCTTGCTGGGACCCATATGGGCTTGCCTGTTTGGTACTCATGTGGGCTCTCTTGCTGAGATCCATATGGTCTTGCTTTTGTTAACCCATATGGGCTTGCTTGTTGGGGACCAATATGGACTGTCTTGCTGGGACCCATATGGACTTACTTGTTGGGGACCTATATGGGCTTTTTTTGTTGGGACCCATATCGAGCTTACTTGGTTGGCGCCCATTTGGGCTTTCTTGCAGGGACCCATATGGGCTTGCTTGCCTGGGACCCAACTGGGTCTGATATGGGCAATTCAACGCATATGGGTCCAACATGGGGCACTTGTGGTGTATCAGCCCAGATATAGCCCATATCGGTCCACATGGGATTACTGGGACCCATATGGGCATACTTTCTGGGAACCCATGACTTGGTCCTGTATGGGCCCGGTATGGGCAGAAAAATATTGTTAGGGTCCAACATGGGTCTCATATGGTATATTTGCCCAGGTAAAGCCCATGTTGTGCCCAAATGGGCTTGCTTGCTGGGGTCGTAATAGGACCAATATGCTTACTTGTTGGGAACCCATATGGGCTTTCTTGCTGGGATCTATATGGACTTGCTTGCCTGCGACCCAAGTGGGTTTAATATGGGCAAGACGATGTATATTGGTCCCACATGTGGAAGATCAGCCCAGATATAGCCCTTATCAGGCCCACAACTGATAGCTTCCGGGACCCATATGGGCATACTTGCAAGGAACCCATGTGGGCTTGCCTGCTTGGTTAATATATGGGCCCGATATAGGCAGAAAAACATATATGGGTCCCACATGGGGCCATATGGTATATTTTCTCAGGTATTTCCCATATTGGGCCCATATAGGTCTACTTGCTGGGACCCATATGGGGCTGCTTGTTGAAAACATACATGGGCTTTATCGATGGGGACCCATATGGGCTTGCCCTTTGTGACCAATATGGGTCTGTTTATTTGGGTCCCATAAAGGCCTTCTCGCTGGGACCCATATGGGCTTTCTTGTTGATAACCCTTATGGGCTCTCTTTCTGGGACCCGTGTGGGCTTGGTATCGGAGGCCCATATGTTTTGCTTGTTTGGGACCCATATGGGCTTTCTTGCCGGGACCCATTTGAGCTTGGTTGTTGGGGACCTATATAAGCTTTCTTGCTGGGACCCATATGGGCTTACTTTTTGGGAACCCATATGGGCTTTTTTTGGTACCTTATGGGCTTGCTTGTCTGGGACCCAAGTGGGTCTTACATGGGCAAGGTGATGTATATTGGTCCCATATGAGGCCCATGTGGAAGATCAGCCTAAGTATAGCCCTTATCAGGCCCACATGTTATGACTTACCGGGACCCATATGGGCATACTTGCAAGAAACCCATGTAGGCTTGCCTGCTTGGTCCGATATGGGCCCGATATAGGCAGAAAAAATAATATTTGAGTCCCACATGGGGCCCATATGTTATATTTGCCCACCTGTAGCCCATATTGGGACTACATGGGCTTGCTTGCTGGTTGTAACGCAAATCGAACTAAACACCAACACAATATGTAATAAACCACGCATGTAAATAAAGCACAATGTAACGGACATACAAATGTAACTAAAACCAATTTAACACAAATACAGGTTCCTTCAAATCTTCAACCGGCTGTGGGTGCTGACAATATTTCTGATGATATTTTGCTTCCTGGAAGGGTTCGCCATTAACGGGGTCGCCAACGCGGGACTTCCGGCCATCGAGCGCCAGTTCAAGCTCACCAGCTCCAAGTCCTCGCTTATACCCGCCTCTCAAGACATAGGTATGTATGTAACGTCATAGGTAAAGTATGTGACGTCATAGGTACGTATGTGACGTCTAATGTTCCAAGTGCTCGACCATTCTTGCCTGGTAATAGATAAGAACAATGTAGGTATGTGACGTCACAGGTACAGAATCATCGCTAATACCCATAGATATAGGTTTGTTTGTGACGTCAGAGGTTCCTATGTGACGTTAAAAGTTTAGAGCCTTCGGTCATACCCACTTCTTAAGACAAAGTTATTTTTGCGACGTCGGAGATTGCAAGACCAGTTTCCTGCCTCGTAAATATTAGGTCTTAATTATGTGACGTTATATGCAAACATCTCAAGGCAAAGGTAATTTTGCGACGTCAGAGGCATCAAGACCACATTCCCCCCTCTCAAGGTTTAGGCACGTATATGACTTCATAGTTTCCAAGACCACATTATCGACTCTCAAAACATAGGTATGTATATATGACGTCATATTTTCCAAGACTTAGGCGCGTATGTGACACCGTAGGCATGTATCTGACGTCTTAGGGTCTAAGACCACATTCCTGCATCTCAAGTCATAGGTATACATATGTGACACAAAAGGTACGTATGTGACGTCATATGTTCCAAGATCACGTTCCCCCATCTCAAGACTTTGGTATTTATATGTGACACCATAGGTACGTATGTGACGTCATATGTAACAATACCACATTCCCGCTTTTCAAGATATAGATATGTACATGTGACATCATATATACGTATGTGACGTCATAGGTTTCAAGACCACTTTCACGCCTCTCAAGACATATGTATCTATATGTGACATCATAGGTACGTATGTGACGTCATAGGTTTCCAAACCACATTCCCGCCTCTCAAGACATAGGTATGTATATGTGACACGATAGGTACGTATTTGACGTCATAGATTCAAAGACCACACGTCCGCCTCTAAATACATAGGTATGTATATGTGACACTTTAGGTACGTATGTGACGTCATAGGTTCCAAGACCACTTTCCCGCCTCTCGGGACAAAGGTATGCGTATGTGACGCCATAGGGACGTATTTGACATCCAAGACCACATACCCACTTTTCAAGACATGGGTATGTACATGTGGCGCCATAGATACGTACGTGACGTCATATGTACCAAGACCACATTTCAACATCTCAAGGCATGCATAGGTATTTTTATGTGACGACCACATTGCCGCCTTTAAGTTTGTATATGTGACAACAAAGGTACGTATGTGACGGCAATGCTTCCAAGACTACATTTCCGCCTCTCTAGACATGGGTACGTATGTGACATCATTCGTCAAAGGCCAAAAGAGTCATACTAATAAATTGAATAATATTTGCATATCACTGGTTTTCATAAATTTATCTCGTAACGTGTCACATTGAAATAAAATTGTGCAACCAATACATTATGTTGGTCGTTACGATGTATCAAAATTGTATTAAACATATGTATAATAATATGTGTAATAAAAAGCCTCTTTCACAAATGTGACTATACAGAATTCAGAAAATCTTCTCTCTCTGTATCATAACAGGGGCCCTGGTGTTGATTATGTTCATCAGTTTCATCGGGGCGCGCCACAACAAGATTGTGTGGATCGCGGTGGGATCCGTGATCATGTCCCTGGGATCCTTCATCTTCGTCATCCCCCACATCGTCGAGAGATACAACTATGAGGGTAATCAGGGGTTTCTGAAAGAATTTCGCGTAAATCTGTGTTTTGATGTTTAACCCTATCAAGTGATATTAGTAATTATGTGACGTTATGATTGGTATTAACTTTACTACTACTGCTGCTGCTGCTGTGGATGATGATGATGGTGGATGATGATGATGATGATGATGATGATGATGATGATGGTGATGATGGTGATGCTGGTGATGATGAAAATGGTAACGGTGATGGTGGTGTGATGGTGGTGTTGGTGGTGATGGAATTGGTGGTGGTAATGGTAGTGGTGGTGGATAATGATGAAAGTGGATGAGGTGGATGATGAGGAGGAGGAGGAGCAGGAGAACGGCAACGACGACGACGATGGTTATGAAAGTGATTATAATTATGATGATGAATGATTTTTAATGGTATCGTCACGTATTTTCCTTGTAAAATCATCGTTTCCTTTACAACCCACAGACGCCTCCGGCTCTTTGGGCCCGACTGACACATGCAAAGGCTCTGGACCCCAGGGCGGACCCCCGTGTGAGAGCAAGGGGGTCAAGTGGGTGGGCGTGTTCATGGTGGCTCAGATAGTGCATGGCATTGGTTTTACCCCGATGTTCACACTCGGGACTACGTTCCTGGACGAGAACTCCAACCCGCAGACTGCCGCAGTGTACGTCGGTATGTAGCGTCTTTTTCATTTCGAGAAAATGCTATAGCGGCTTGTATGTTCATGTTCAATGTTTAAAGTAGTATAGCTGTAAACTAATTATCATTAAAATTAACGAACATTGCACATGTTTCGACATATGTTTTCTGAAAGAAACGATGCAAGAATTTACAAAAAAAAGTTAATGATTACTGATGTGTTTTAAAATAAATTGTGTTATCAGTATGATCATCATCACCACCATTAAACTCACACTCATCATCATCATTGGCATTATCCTCCTCCTCGTCACCATCATCATCTTCTTCTTCTTTTTCTTCTTTTACCTCTTCTTCTTCTTCTTCTTTTACTTCTTCTTCTTTTTCTTCTTCTTTTACTTCTTCTTCTTCTTCTTCTCATCATCATTGGCATTATCCTCCTACTCGTCACCATCATCATCTTCCTCTTCTTCCTTTTCTTCTTCTTTTACTTCTTCTTCTTCAAATGTCTGTGTCTTCTTCATCATTGTCATCTTCATCATCTACAGGTATCACCACCATCATCCATCACAACCACCACTAACACCACCACCAACAACAACAACATTTACTGATCAACAATTGCATTGTAGCAACCACCACTATTTACTTATCATCATTTTCATTGCAGGTATCTGCTACGCCGCCACCGCCATCGGTGTTGCCTGCGGATTCTTTGCCGGCGGTCAGTTCATGCAGAAATGGTTCGTCGAGTTTGACAGAGTGGACGTGGGCACGTGGGTATCCTTGTTATTGACGAACCATTGTGTTTAATGTGAACATATTTATGTAACTCGATTGTTCGATTCAGTTTCCTGCGCTGAACCAGTACTTTTACGGTACATTGTCTTTTAAGAAAGATCATTCGAACGCTGTCCGGGTAGGGATTGAACTGACGACCTCCCAATCGCAAGGCAGTCACCATATCCATTACCCCACTGCGAGCTTGACGAACCAATGGTCATACCTTTATATACAGTTACCAGCCTGTGTCGTGTCAATTCGCGGACAATCTACTGCCGTTCATTTACAACTGTTTACAATATTATATTGACACATTATAAGCATTCAGAGATCCAGAAACTAACCGAAACCACAACCTGCACTCGCGTATAAATCTGACTCCGATCATCCGCAATGGATTCGTATATGAGAACTCTGGTCGTATCACTATTCCATTTTCATTTCCACACTTTGCAAGTTCTTACATGTAAGATATTGTTGTTCAAGAGATTGCTCATATAATGAAAATATCTTTTGTCCAGATGTTGTTAGGAAACCTAATTTTGTTCTTCACTCGCACACAAAACAAAGTAATACTGACAAAAGTTTTAAGTGTTGTTGTTTTATTATCAATAGTGTTATGTACATATTCATATCTTACAAGTAAATATTGTCCGAATTCATTCCCCGTCCGAATATTAGTACGCAATATTACTGTTGTAATTGCTTTGTCTATAAATTCCTTGTTTTAGCAGGATATTGTTCTATAAACTTTAATGAATTTAAATCTTTGTATTTACCTCCTGTTTAGTCCATTTAACGTTGATTGTTGAAAGAATAATCCATTTTTGCACAGTACCAAAATGCCTGCACTGTTAGTGTTTGCAGCAATGTACATTGTTTACTGCATGAGTAGGAATGTGATGGAATGTTATTAAATGCATTTTATCCTTAAATACATGTCAATATGTTAATAATAGCTTTTCTTTGTGCTTAATAAGATGATTTCTATTATAAATTGCATATTGTTCATATATGTTTATTGTTTAACTTTAATGGTTCACTAGGAACTATTTGAGACGCTGGCTGCGTAGGAATTACTGAAGTTGTCAAGATGCAGCATTTCAAATTGTATTATTGTAAATGAATATTTAAAGCTACTGGTTGTTTTCATGTGTAGAGTTTAACTTCTTTTATGATTTAAAAGTAATATTTATATGATTGTTAATTTATTGGAATTGTAGTTGTTATTATTGTTAAGGCATAGCCAATTACTTCCTGATATGCTGCTGGATGCTGCACGATTCTGATTGGTTGCATCTAAATCTGCAAAATCTGATTGGGTGCAGCTAAATCTGCAGCATCCAAAGGGTATATAAGGAGGTTATCCGCTCAGTTTTGACAGGTTATCCGCTCAGTTTTGACAACAAGGCTGTCCGGCTAGCGCAGTGGTTGGTACACGCGCTTCTCACCTAGGCTATCCGGGTTCGCATCCCACTCCCGGCGCAAGTGAGTTTGGTTAGTTGTCACCATACCGGACAGCTGGGGTTTCCTCCGGGTACTCCGGTTTCCCCCCACAGCACAAGACCACACCAAAATTATATATCTCAGTTGAAAATAAAGAGCTGGAAATTGCAGCTATGATTCAAAATTCGTCCCAACTTTCGCGTGTCTCTAGTAAGTTAATTAGGTAGGAGTGCTGGGACACACTCCGGGTCCTCACATAATGCAGCCTCAGGCATGGAAGGACCTCATAAACTTCGAAACACACACATACACACACAGTTTTGACAACAAGGCTGTCCGGCTAGCGCAGTGGTTGGTATACGCACTTCTCACCTAGGCGGCCCGGGCTCGCTTCCCACTCCCGGCGCATGTGAGTTTGGTTGGTGGTCACCATACCGGACAGGTGGGGTTTCCTCCTGGTATTCCGGTTTCCCCCCACAGCACAAGACCACACCAAAATTAAAATATCTTCCATTAAAAAATAAATAGCTGGACATTGCAGCTATGATTCAAAATTCGCCCCAAATTTCGTGAGTCTCTCGTAAGTTAATTAGGTAGGAGTGCTGGGACACACTCCGGGTCCTCACATAATGCAGCCTCAGGCGCGGAAGGACCTCATAAACTTCGAAATACACACAAGTTTTGGCAATAGTTGCTAACAACAAACATCAATGTTTACTACATAGAAAACCTTAAATTTAAGAACTAAAACATAGTTTACGATAAGTTACATAAGTTACGATTTAAAAAAAACGCACTTACCTATTTTCTAACGTTCTAGCTATATATTTGTACTATGAACAGCTGATTATTATTGAAGTTATATTAGAACGTTCCTAAGAACTAGTGTATGATCAAGCTATTTTAAAACGAAGCAACTGTTCGCCAAACGTTCGTCATTACCGTCAAACTGAGTAAACTCAAATAAATATTATTATGTTATCAATATTATGCAAGTAGATCTACGAATAAATGATGATTGTTGAAACTTTTATCAATCTTCGTATTTACTAGAGTTTGCTGCCAGACCCAAACTCTAATCGACACTGATATTATTAAGAATCTTCACTGTAAGGTAGCTTACAATACGTTTTCATCTTTCAGCCTGGGTTTCGACGCGATGGACTCGCGCTGGGTTGGGGCCTGGTGGCTGGGATTCGTCTTCACCACCATCGCGTTCGTCGTAGTCGCTGTTCCGCTCCTCGGGTACCCCAAGTATATGCCGAGTAGGTCACGTCATAATGCATCATATAATCATCATATAATCATCATCATCATCATCTGCAGTAGCATCAGCAGTAGCAACATCCTCATCATCATTACCATCATCATAAAGTCCACTATCATCATCATCATTATCATCATCATCATCAACAACAACAATAGCAACATCATCACCATTGTCAAAATCATAATTACCATTGTAATCGTTATCATCAACATCCTCATTTTCCTTATTGCCATTATAATTATAATCGCTATCATCAACATCATCATCATCATCATCACCACCAGAGTCATCATTATAACCATCACCATCATCATCACTGTAGATAACGACACACACAACATGCGAATTCAAACATTAAGAGAAATTTAATTGTATTTTTCATTACCAATGCAACCATTGTATTAAGTCTTATTGCCGTCAACATGTGGTGGTTATCACAAAGTTCCTAAGTAAAATCTTAAACACGTTATGTAAATGCTAATAGTTTCAATTAACATGTACACTGAATAACAGGTTCTGCTTTTGTATTTTTAAGCGAACAGCAAGGCCTCCGAGACTGAAGCGGCTCTGCGGAAGGACAGTGACGTCACATCTATGACACAATTGAAAGACGTCACAATTGGATTCCTAAAGGCGTGGGTGCGACTGGTATGTAGTGAATCATTCTGTGGTTACTTATAGAGTGTGATAGTTGATGAGTTTGTTAAATGTTCACAAGTGTACATGGATTGTAGCCCTTTTAACTTTTAAAGAGAGTTCGTTCGGTTATTGAGTGCGGAGGGGTGCAAGAGACAGACAACACAACGTTCCGGGGGGGATCTATACATATTAAAATATATAAAACTTAAAAAACTGTAATGTTTCAGTACGTATTAGAATTAATAATCAACGAACTTCAACACTATTTTAGTGACCAGAGAAAATACTGCATTTCAAAACAATTTTATAGTCATTTAAAGGGACAACGATGTCAACGATAAAATGGCTTCCTATTGCACTATAAATAATATTTTACGATAGAAATGAGCTATCCCCTAAGACATTTGCATTACATTAATAATAAATAATATAAAACACAGTTGACAGCGCTTAAACCAACTGCGCTACTCTGGTTGGTAATGAATCGTGTGTCAACCATGGTAATACAAAATACTCACAATTCTGACGTCAAATGTAAACATGAAAAGGGCCAAACAAACACGACCCTTAATATAAATTGATTTTCTATCTTATAATGCGTACACCCTTTTCCCATTATATATCAACGTAATGATATGAAATTGCCCCCTTGAGGCCCTTTTCGATGACATAGTCCCTATAACACTTAAAATGTTGCACACATATAATTGACAAAAAATGGACATTAATGACATCCTGGTGGTTAGTTGTACTATTGGTTACACTGTTAATAACTGATGGTGTATGGGATATGCACCCTCGGTGGTTTCATACCATATGCGAGCGCAATTAACGAAAGAAAACCTCAAAAAATAACACGAAACGCCTACAATGACGTCCGAAAATTAACAAAATGACTTTATTAGGCTGCGTCATTAGCTTTCCATGGGGCATGGAAATATACCCATGGTGTATGGAAAATACCCCCATGGTCATGTGGCCGCTCTTAGCCAATCGGATCGCGTCATTTATGTAGGAGATGATATATTGTGGTACCTTACTGTTTCAAAGTTTGATTTCCCTTATATTATTTTTGTTGTAACATAAGAGCTCTACTATTTTACCATTGTATACGCCGTGGCATGTCACATGATCATAATACTGATCTGAGAACTTTCGTGAATGACATTCTGGGAATTCAACTGCGTTCAGATTGGTCCCCTCTCAGTAGAAGGATTCACGAAAAATAACAGCGAATACTCGTTTAATAATTGTGAAATACTGAATTACATTAATGCCTTTGTAAACATCAGGCCCTGTGTTTACAAAACAAGTTTATCTTGATTTTCGGGTTCAATATGAACTTGATTCAGATATCTCAGGATTAGGCTCAAAACTGGCGTTCACTAAAATCTGGATCAATTTGATATGTTTGTCAAATATATATTATACATAATTCTGAACTCTCCTCGGCATAAATTTGTGAATTTTATATGAAGATTGTAATAAAAACCTCACAATATGTCATGATACTCTATCTAGACAAAAATGAATTGCAATGTATAATATTATTGAGAATAGCTAAGACTGATCTTAATCCAGTATTTGATACTTTGTGAACGGGGCCAGGTCACGATTGCTTGATGAAGAACGTACATTTTAACAAATTTAATTTACTAATTTCAGAACAATATTTCGCCCCTATATGTACAACGGCATATGTAAAGAAAAAAAACATGCAAATGACGCGAGGGCTATTATTGATCCCCAAACAATGCTTGTTTACAGGCAAAGAACCCAACGTTCATATTTATCTCCCTTGGCGGATGCCTAGTGGCTCTGATCATGTTCGGCGTCAGCGCGTTCTCCTTCAAGTACCTCCTGGAGATGTACAACATCGGTTTCGACAGCGCCGGCCTGCTCTTAGGTAATGTTGAACTAATTAGTCGTTGTGGTAGGTCCGTAATTAATATAGGTCATATGTGGGAATTTATGACTTGTGTTACTTTAGGAACTGGTCGTTTTGTGTGTGTGTAAAACACTATTTGTTTCATTTGATCAAACGTGCCAAAAGTTGTCTTATAGAGAATACCTAACGGAAATTGCTTTTTAGACTTGGGCAACCACTGCCAACAAGAGGGTTTGACAATATTGTGATGCCATTATTAGCATTCTGACACGAGCAAACGCTTGTCGCTGTATGCTGCATTTCAAATTTGTGTTGGCCATAGGGGGAATTGTTGACAATCAGGCACTTAACTTCACATGTACATTTAACATCTGTAACTGTTTGTTCTAATAATTATTTAAGAGACATGAAGGGAACTCGCCTTTTCCATTAAAGAAGAAATTCAATGTATTTTGTTTATATTCTTCAGGCGGCCTTATAGTTTTCGGTTCCCTTGGAATGTTTCTCGGCGGTCTCCTCATCCGGGTATTCAAGCTGGAGATTGTCGGAATGCTTCGGCTCAACGTTGTCGTCTGCCTTATCTCATGCGTGCTCGGCCTCGCTTACATGGCTGCTTGCCCGGATGTGAGACTTGCCGGACTACAGGTGGCTTACGCTAATGAGAGGTATGGCGCACACGATTGTGAAGTTTGGTTCCCATGTCCCTGCAATTTAAGGAGATTTAAAGGGCAAACAAATTGTTGTTTGTTGCCTTTTTCTTAATGAATTCAATGCTCAACTTGGTATAAAATAAAAACAATGTTTTAAAGCAAGTATTAGAATAAAATGAAATCATGTACACAACCCCTGAATAAGTTTTTTGTGGTGTTCACTATGTACGTAACTCACGAGATTAATACATGGACATACAAAAATTCCCGCAGAATACAATTTGAAAAAAAAACACTAACTGCACTATGAGAGGTATTTGTTTGGATTTTTCGCCGTTTTAACAGTATTTCAGTCATATCACGGCGGTCAGTTAACCTACCCACACTTTTCCAAGCTTACCCGATCTAAACGGTTTATCAGTACTAAGTGCACATACCTATGCCAGTAACTGACAACTGCCCTCCTTGAATCAGAGGTAGGGGGAGAATGGCCGTAGAAATAATTTCATGACAAATCCCCACACAAGTTATGTGGCCCGGCTGGGGTTCGAACTCACGATCCCCGGATTGGCAGTCCAGCGCTCTACCAACTGAGCTATTTGGGAGGTATTTGTATAAATAGCTATTTATGAGAAATTGTAACGAAATGTGTATACTTTCTGTAATGTTACAATGTTTTAAAGGCGGCCTGCGAAACTTGGCTAGAATATTTCAGAGTATTTGATGACTTGGAATACCAGAACTATATGAGTCGTGTCGTGGGAAATCCGGGCTTAATGCATACATGTGCGTAAAGTGTCGTCCCGGATTAGCATGTGCAGTCCGCACAGGATAATCCAGGACGGCACTTTCCGCCGGTAGTGAATTTATATTCAGAAGAGACTTCCTTAAAACAGAAAATACCATAAAAGCGGAAAGTGTAGTTCTGTATTAGCCTGTGCGGACAGGCTAATTCGGGACGACACTTTACGCACATGCATGAAGCCCGATTTTCCCACGACTCGCCTCAATATTATATATAAACACGATCATACAATGTTACCAGCGACATCAGCGGGTACAACGCCACGTGCAACGAGGACTGTGGCTGTGAGAAGATGAACTTTAACCCCGTGTGTGGCGATGACGGCCTGGTGTATTACTCCGCCTGCCACGCCGGATGTCTGGAGCCACCGCCCGCACCGTTCGTAAGAGCGTTCCCTTTTAAAGGGACTAATTCGCAGAACCATGTCTATTATTTAAAATCTTATTAAATATTTCAACTGCAAAAGCTTCACTATCTGGATCAATGTCAATAGATAATTATTCAATAAAGAAGCATAATTTGTCATATATTTTTGTACGAGGAGTTGAAATTCGCATCTTTATGTATGATATTCTTATCGTTTTGAAATATGGGAGAATAATGTTGTGTCATCTCAAATGTACTAAGATATACTATTTAGTATTGTCGAGTAATGAGTTGGTACATGTAATATGGACTGGTTTGATTGCAGAAACCTTATACAAACTGCACGTGCGTCGCTCAAAGTTTGAACAAGTCAATAGGAAATGACGTCACAGCCACTTCTGGTCGCTGCGACGACGGTTGTGACAAACTGAAGGTCCTTGCACCGTGTCTCTTCATCATGATGATCTCCATTTTATGCGCAACAACGCCGGGGTCAATGGCAACGCTCAGGTATATTATACCTAACTCAAAACTCATCTTGGTAAATCTCCGGTTGGTTAAGATAACGCTAAGACAGGTTTCACTTCAGTCTAAACTCGCCTTTGCAACGCTCAGTTAGGTAATATATCACTCTAAACTCGTCTTTGCAACGCTCAGGTAGGTAATATTTCACTCTAAACTCGTCTTGGCAACGCTCAGGTAGGTAACATTGCACTCTTAACTCGTTTTGGCAACGCTCAGGTACGTAACATTTCACTCTAAACTCGTCGTGGCATCGCTCAGCTAGGTTGCACTTCACTCTAAACTCGTCTTGGCAACGCTCAGGTTGGTAACATTTCACTCTAAACTCGTCTTGGCAACGCTCAGGTAGGTTACACTTCATTCTTAACTCGTCTTGGCAACGTTCAGGTAGGTTAAACTTCAATCAAAACTCATATTGGCAACGCTAAGGTAGGTTACACTTCACTCTAAACTCGTCTTAACTACGCTCAGATAGGTTACCCTTCACTCAAAACTTGTCGTGCCAGGGCTCAGGTAGGTTACACTTCACTAAAAACTCGTCTTGCCAACGCTCCGGTAGGTTACACTTCACTCTAAACTCTTCTTGCCAACGCTCAGGTAGGTTTCATTTCACTCTAAACTCGTCTTAGCAACGCTCAGGTAGGTTACACTTCACTCTAAACTCGTCTTTGCAGCGCTCAAGTAGGTTACACTTCACTCAAAACTTCTGGGAACAGGTAGATTACAACTTACTAACCAAATTAATCATTGGTTACAATTTTTGTACCATTCCATGAGCTCTTGAGGGTGACTCTTACTGTACATAATAACTTTATTTTATATGCATTTTGTAATTTGCTGCAGCTTACAACAACAAAACTTCTTTGTCTGCTTTGCTCTTTTAGGCACAAAACATAATTATTTGACATGTATTTTGCCTTTTTAAGTAAAAAATTACTAGGGTTTGTCTACCAGGTAGCAACTTTTTTCGCGAAAAATAGCATATACTCGTCGAAAGTTGAACTCTGCACAAGGAATGTGCTTTTCAAACCTTGAAAGATAAACAATAATTTTTTATAGAACAAAAAAGCCAAATTTAGAAAAAAAATCGCTGACAAAATATGTGAAACTGTCCCTTGAAGGCTATGATGATGATGATAACGCTGACACTATGAAAACAAATAATTCGACGATGAAGTTCCAACTTATATATGCTGCCATATACAATTAGTCATGTTATGTGAAATTTTATCTAAGGTGCGTGGACGAAGACATCCGCCCCTTCGCTCTCGGCGTCGGCTGGATACTTCTCCGCCTCCTGGGTTCCATTCCCGGACCAGTTCTCCTCGGCGCCGTCATCGATGGCGCGTGCAAGCTTTGGAGCGACGGCGGCTGTGAGGGCGCCACTTCCTGTCTCCTGTACGACAAGAACAAGCTCGCCGTCGACGTTCTTATCTGGTGGATGGTGGTGGCAGCGGTGGCGGCGCTCCTCTTCTTTATCGCGTCCCTTTTCGCGTCGCGGCTCGATCGCGGGAATTATGATGTCCAGAACGAAAATCAGAAGGAAATCCCGTCGTAGTGGTCAAATATACAAACACAAATTCTATAACAATCTAATATTTCTGCTCCGGACGTATTTTTTATGTTCATCTATTCTGTGAACATCAAACTTTTGTATACGTGCTTATACAAAGCATTTACGTACTGTGATACGTATGAAATCAACTACAGCGTATTTCATAAAAATGTTTTCATTTATTTTTGCAAACACAAAATATATATTTTAACAAATGTCTTAACTGAAAACAGTACGTATGTCCTAACACGAGGATATCGGCCCATTGCTTATTATACGCTTGTCTCAGTGTCTAGTTATAAATAATTGCACAATATACCGGCTATAAAGTGTAGGTGTTTAGAAGTAAGTTTATTTTCATGTGTGAACTTATTTTATAAAAAAAAAATTATTGCAAGATTGATCAAAGTTTTATTTTTAAAAAATGCCAAATACGTCTTTTTCATCCAATTAATTCAATGTAATTTGTCGTACAATAGCATCATTGTTTTTATTTTATTTTAATTTTAGTAGCAGATGTATTATGTATTCCATAGTATTTTGTCATGACATCTTTAACACATGTTCCGTGTTGTGTGTGTCTGTCTTTATGTGTTATTTAAAAAAACTATTTTCGATTTATCGTTGTTAATCGGCCAATAAACAACGATTTGAAGTTCTGATGCGTAGAAATAAAACCACGCGGGCATTAGCCCGATTGGTTTAATAGTCACTCATCAGAACGACAAAGAGTTGTTTAGTGGCCGATGATGCGAACATTATTTCGATTTTAACATGATTTGATATATATTTTGCAACTGTTACTGGAACTACTTTTTACTATGCTCGGCTCAGAATTGGAACTTCTTTTTGCGTTGTTTATTAGGTAGTTTTACAACGTTAATTTTGCTCTTTGTCTACAGAAAAATTCGAGTATCATGTTAGAATACATTTTTAATGCGTATTGTTTTATTATTCATAATATTGTTCGTATTATTCTATTTAACACTTTGTTTTAGATAACACATATCATGCTCTGTATATACATACGTTGAAAGAAATTTTTATCCGGGTTTAAATAGAATTGCATTTAAAGATGTTTTGAAATCGTCGACTTTGTATTTATCGTATTTCAATAGGACTATTCTACGCGAAAAAAAAAACAACGTCTCCTTGGTTATTGATCCATTTCCCAAATCATATTTTTCACACGCCTGTGAAGAATAGGATCTCATTTGTCACATGTATAAGTGTGAAGAATGTGATTGGCCAAAAGGGGGTATGCGTACGGATCACATTTTTCACATATTTTATGGTGAAATTGTATCGCGACAATCGATAAAGCATTATTTGAAGCACATTTATACAGTAAGCATGATCATCATCATCTTCATCATCATCATCATCATAATCATCATCATCATCATCATCATCATCATCGTCATCATCGTCACCATCATCGTCACCATCGTCATCAGCATCGTCATATTAATTATTCTCGTCATCACCCTTATTATCATTATAGTTAACGCCATCAGTATTGTCATCACTATGAGAAACTAAGCCCTATTTAGGGGCTGCTTATGTATGCATGCGCTTAATCGTTAATCAATACGTTTGTACTATTGAATTAAGAGATAGAAATGCATACTCGTGTTTGTCCATACGAACGAACACCTTTTTATTGGGATATTAACCAATGCACGCATCCGAACGTACCCTACAAACAAACGTCCTATTTTGGATCATTAAAACCAAAGTCACCATGCATATGTCGCCCTGAACTAGAATATACGTATACACGCACGGTAATATAATGACCTTATTAGAACCTCCGCACATGTTGGTACGTACGTTTGGACAACCTCCGCGCAGAGATTTGACTGGTTCCGAGCATAGCTCTAATCAAATACCGTTAACCGATAGGGGAGGAAACCGCTGCGAGGAGTTTGATGTTTGGACAGTATAGTAGCGTACCGTACCGTACCTACAGTATCGTGCCGTATCTAACCATACCGTACCGCACCGTACCGTATCGTACCGTACCTCTCCATACCATAGCATTACAAACCATACCATACCATGCCATACTCTGCCGTGCCATGCTATGCCAAAACCTACCGTACTTAACCGTCCTGTACCTTGCCGCACCATATCGTACCATACCATGCATACCGTACCATACCGTAAATCACCCCGTTTTTTTAGAGCACATTCAGTGTGAATAATGGGATTATGATGTAACAAATTCACTTTTTTGAAAATTTGAACACTTTCTTATCATGTGTGAAGCATATGATTTGAGTGCATATCAAAAGCTGGATTCGATCACAAATTTCACAGAAAATGTGAAGAGTGAAATTGCGATGTGTGAAGAATGATTTGTGAAAAATATGGTCCTACAAAGCTCCTTAGGGAAAACTTTAAAAGTAAATTTCTTCAATTCATAAAATTCCTTTAGTCTGTCGCTGTTTCATAAATAGGTATTGTAACAATAAAATGTTTCAAACTGGTCAATATTGCTTAGATGTTTAGTATTTAGTTCTTTTGCAAACATAACTCATCAGATTTCACATAAAAAATTTGATCTGACATTTTCACTGAAGCACGACTTAAGTTAAGATTTCCCGTAGGAGCTTTGTAAATGCCGGCCAAGAGCTGTTTTTTAAACAGTTATGGCCCCTCTATGTTAAAAATAATCTTTAAAATATCAAGTTTGGTGATGATAAGATGAGAACTGTTGGACTTAGAGAGTGAAAACGGCTTTTTTAGCCAATTTTAGATAATTCAAGGACAATAACTCCATCATTCCTGGAGCGATTTAGGTGATCATCAAATTTGGCAGAGATATTATGCCTATAAACATGTTTATACAGTTTGGTAAAGATCGGATGAAAACTATTAAGGATTTGATTTAATTTTGGTTGCGTTCATGCGATTATAAACGCAATGGTCAAACTGGCAAATCCGTGATGCGCGCTAGTATAAAATAAGAGGTGCTTTATTAGTTAGACTACAGTTAATCCACATAATTAATACTTCGTATCACAGTTGAGTTCGGACGCTTTAAAATCACACAATTCCTAGGCTGAATGTTTTTACAGACCCTGGATAATCCTGTTTAATTATTAACACAACAGATGGAGACTTCAATGCTTTTAAATGCTTGAAATCCACACCATAGTATCCAAATTTTAAAACAGCGAGAAAATGCAATTCTACCACGGCACTCGGCTAGTGGTCCATAGATAAAGAAGGAAAATAACTTTGGGTTATTCTGCAACAAATTATGGGCGGAGCCTAATGCTTTGAAAATAGTTCCGGAAATTCAAAGAAATTGTTCCGTAAAATGCACGTGCTCAAACGCGCGATAGCATTATGTAGCGCAATAAAACCACACCTGTACTACATATGTTATACTTAAGTTCACAAAATCGTTTACGTTTTGTTAATGTATTTGTAATTTGCGCTTTTTTTCATTGTATTATATCGCTAAGTATGACGTCATTCGCTCAATGTTTATAAAGCTGACGTCCTTTTGAATTGTTATGAATTATTGACGTCACTGAAACGCACGTGTGAGTGCACTTCTCAGAAAATGGGAGGAGTATAGATAATATTGTTCTCATTCATAACCTTAAAAAATACGAATTTTATATAAGATCGTGTTAGAATCGAAATAATTAACGGGTAACAGGTGGTTATTGCGGTATAATAACCATCGTTCCGATGCTTGTTATCCTACGCATCGGAACTCCAAACCGTTGGTTATTGCCGCAATAACCAACAGTTACCCGTCAATTATTTCTTAAACAATCCACAAGCTAGGTCATGTAAGCTAGGTCATCGATCAATAGCATCCACACGGGCGTATCTAAGCTCTTTGCTTTGCCTTGGCATAACTTGTCTTAATTGTACATTCTTCATTGTTAACTGTGATATAAATGCACAATAAATCAGACGATCTGCATGCATTTAGCAAATAGACACATCAATGTGAAATCAAAACCATTTTAAAGCTACGTTCGTGAACCGATGTTACGTCATGAAGATTTTCTGTGGTCGCTTCTGAGAAAAGTTATGTTTACCTAAAATACCATACCATATACACATTACATGCTAGCGAAATGGCTTTGTTTAATAATAACACTTGTGGACCTTGCATGATAGAATCCTATCCAGCAAAAGTGAAAAAAATTGTCAAATTTATTATTGTAGAAGTAGAACTGGAACGAAATGTTCATGTGTATTAATTATAAAAACATTTAATCAAACGTTAACAATAAATGCAAAAAAGAGTAACATTTAACAGTATAAGACATCTTTTTTATGTAATCATTCTTGTCGAAATATAATTTGCATAAACATAGGACACACAGATATTACTACGCCGGTGATAAGGTATTGCGTTCATACGATTTATGAATGCATACCCCTTCCCTAATATGAATATAGGTGCTACCTAGTTTACGGGCAAAAGCATCTAAATCGTATTAAAAAACAACATTTTTTGCGCGGTATTATAGATCTCTGTAAATTGTAGCGTCATTCGCTGCGATATGAGACGCGAGGGTGTCAACCACTGCGATATGAGACGCGAGGGTGTCAACCACTGCGCTAGCCGGACTGCTGTCACCTAATGTGTTTCACCGCTTATTAGTAGCATACATGCAACATCTACATACTCCGGTGGAGAGCATATTAAAATAAATTATAACATTGTTTTTCAGATCATCTCATAAATTTAAGTTATAGTCGTATTTTATGAACGGAAATTTATCACAGGAGTTGATTGTATAAAAATACTATCAACTATTTATAGTACCTACAGCGTTGGAAAGTAAGATAAGAACCATGAAGTGCCTATGATGTTAATAATATAGTTATTTTCTTCATTCGGTTGATCTATCCAATTTGGTTTTGACAGGATTCCATTGACATAAAAAGGTCAAAATGATGCTGGATAGGGATTTAAATGCTACATTATAACAAGACAACATCATGTGTATTTTTTATTTTTTTTGCTATTTGAAACGATCCTATATACATCTTAAAATAGGAAAATGAAAGGACAACACTAATTGTTTGCCCTCTATACCTGCATGTTCATCTCAGTTATGCAAACATCTTCAATGTTTTCACAGAATGTTACTGTCTGAATATTAATAACACAAATAAAATCAATGTTGATTTTAACACTACAACAAACATAATAAGAATCTAGCATCAACATCAGTACCGAACAATAATCTATTTTCTACATGTTCATGAACAAACCATTCATAACAGTATTCGACATGGTCTCGCAACTACACGTAACTGTGAAAAGTATATTGTACTATGCAATATAATTAATTTCCAGTTTATGCATAGTTTTGTTCTTCTGAGCCAGTTTATTCTTTTAGCCAAATATTGACTTTATCCATACGCAAGAAGTGTGCCACACACACACACATATGTCAGTGTTTTGGCAGAGAAAATTATGTAGAAAGACACAGACATTAAGGATTAAAGTAAGCAGATGTAATGATGAAAACGAGTATATATATCAAGCACTATATTATTGTTAATACAACAATAAGCATTGGCTTAAAATGTCTTTGAAAATCCATTCATTTGTAAATGATTTCTTAGTTATTGATAAGAATGTAGAACAATACTGATCACTATTGACATATTTTTTTAATTATGACTTTGCATATAATAATACAATTTGCAAATGTTTACGATATACTTTTATATTCAGAGAATCTTTTTAAAAATAAATACATAAATAATCATTATTTATTTATTTGTGGTTCTGTTGCTGCTGTTATTTTCTAAATTTATTGATTAAAAAAAAACAAATTGTAATTGTTGCTCACAAATATTTAGAAAATAACATTAGCAACAGAACCACAAACAAAAAACAAATAAATAAATAATGAGTACTTATGTATTTATTTTTAAAATATAATTATTCTACAGTTTACATTCACATGATTGTATTCTTTTTGTGCATCATATCACTTGTTATGTAATAAACTAAAATAAACAAACATCATATGTTTGTGTTGACTGTTAAAGTGTTTGTACTCAAATTAAAACTCTGAAAACAGCTACAAATGGAGCCGTTTTGACCACATGTATTAATAACTGGGGCAGTTTTAACCAATCTGTGCCGTTTTAACTTTAAGCCGTTTCAGTTTGCTTCCCATCAGTGTATTTTAGCTTGTATTTACTTAAAATGCATAACATATTTACACTAAGACATTATGAAAAACAATATCGGAACCAAAGAAAAGTGACGAGCGATGCCAGAAAATGTTGCTGTATGTGGATTTGATTTAGTGTTTTCTAACCTCAGTGACGTCACTCAATATTCTACCCGGTTGGTAGACTGTATTTGTTTACATGGGGAAAAGTGCGATAAAATATATTTTGTGGAAATATTGAGGATAATACGGAACAAATCAGGTGAAAATACGTGATTCTATTACGTACGTAGGTATACACATTGAAATTGGCATGTGTCGGTGACTTATTTTACTGCAATTCAAAGCCAAAACTGAAGGTCGCGAAAACCGGTGTCACGTTTCAGGCCGAAAAAAATTGGGTTGCATAGGTATATCCAAAAACTGATATGTATAAGCGGCAATGTAAATATTTGGACTTAGAGAGCGGAAACGAAAGTTGTCTAACGACAGACGACCGACAGACAGACCAACCGACCGACATAAGCAGGGGGGTAGATCGTACGTTACTAACTGTCATAGTGTAAGAGAGGAAAAAACTCCCCAGTTATGAAAAGTGGGGTTACATGTCGAATTTCGACGCTGATATGACGATTGCCTGTACGAAACATTCAGGGTTTAAGAAAGGTGTACGCAAAAGCCTTTCGAGTTATCATTTGTACGAAAACTTGGTATACATCAGTATAAATTTCCGAATAGGCACAAATAATAAGCCGTGAAATAATAAACCACTCAATTGCGTATAAACTTTTAAATAACTTTTTGTTATTCCTAACAGCACAGCAACACGATTTATACCGAGGGTAAATGAATAATTATAGATCATCCTGCGCATAATGATTTAGTCAAAACTAGAAGATAAATACACTAAAATTCTACAAATCCTGTGTAAACATTAAAAAATCAGCGGAAATCCGCCATTGTTTGTACCAGTTAGCTTTGTCCTCACTTACACTATAAACTCGTCTTGGCAACGCTCAGGTAGGTAACATTGCACTCTTAACTCATTTTGGCAACGCTCAGGTACGTAACATTTCACTCTAAACTCGTCGTGGCATCGCTCAGCTAGGTTGCACTTCACTCTAAACTCGTCTTGGCAACGCTCAGGTTGGTAACATTTCACTCTAAACTCGTCTTGGCAACGCTCAGGTAGGTTACACTTCATTCTTAACTCGTCTTGGCAACGTTCAGGTAGGTTAAACTTCAATCAAAACTCATATTGGCAACGCTCAGGTAGGTTACACTTCACTCTAAACTCGTCTTAACTACGCTCAGATAGGTTACCCTTCACTCAAAACTTGTCTTGCCAGGGCTCAGGTAGGTTACACTTCACTAAAAACTCGCCTTGCCAACGCTCCGGTAGGTTACACTTCACTCTAAACTCTTCTTGCCAACGCTCAGGTAGGTTTCATTTCACTCTAAACTCGTCTTAGCAACGCTCAGGTAGGTTACACTTCACTATAAACTCGTCTTTGCAGCGCTCAAGTAGGTTACACTTCACTCAAAACTTCTGGGAACAGGTAGATTACAACTTACTAACCAAATTAATCATTGGTTACAATTTTTGTACCATTCCATGAGCTCTTGAGGGTGACTCTTACTGTACATAATAACTTTATTTTATATGCATTTTGTAATTTGCTGCAGCTTACAACAACAAAACTTCTTTGTCTGCTTTGCTCTTTTAGGCACAAAACATAATTATTTGACACTTATTTTGCCTTTTTAAGTAAAAAATTACTAGGGTTTGTCTACCAGGTAGCAACTTTTTTCGCGAAAAATAGCATATACTCGTCGAAAGTTGAACTCTGCACAAGGAATGTGCTTTTCAAACCTTGAAAGATAAACAATAATTTTTTATAGAACAAAAAAACCAAATTTAGAAAAAAAATCGCTGACAAAATATGTGAAACTGTCCCTTGAAGGCTATGATGATGATAACGCTGACACTATGAAAACAAATAATTCGACGATGAAGTTCCAACTCATATATGCTGCCATATACAATTAGTCATGTTATGTGAAATTTTATCTAAGGTGCGTGGACGAAGACATCCGCCCCTTCGCTCTCGGCGTCGGTTGGATACTTCTCCGCCTCCTGGGTTCCATTCCCGGACCAGTTCTCCTCGGCGCCGTCATCGATGGCGCGTGCAAGCTTTGGAGCGACGGCGGCTGTGAGGGCGCCACTTCCTGTCTCTTGTACGACAAGAACAAGCTCGCCGTCGACGTTCTTATCTGGTGGATGGTGGTGGCAGCGGTGGCGGCGCTCCTCTTCTTTATCGCGTCCCTTTTCGCGTCGCGGCTCGATCGCGGGAATTATGATCTCCAGGACGAAAATCAGAAGGAAATCCCGTCGTAGTGGTCAAATATACAAACACAAATTCTATAACAATCTAATATTTCTGCTCCGGACGTATTTTTTATGTTCATCTATTCTGTGAACATCAAACTTTTGTATACGTGCTTATACAAAGCATTTACGTACTGTGTGTGATACGTATGAAATCAACTACAGCGTATTTCATAAAAATGTTTTCATTTATTTTTGCAAACACAAAATATATA
Organism: Congeria kusceri; assembly: GCA_027627225.1. Taxonomy (NCBI): domain Eukaryota; kingdom Metazoa; phylum Mollusca; class Bivalvia; order Myida; family Dreissenidae; genus Congeria; species Congeria kusceri. The sequence goes on along the minus strand of CM051028.1, from coordinate 56,409,435 downwards.
TTTTAACAAATGTCTTAACTGAAAACAGTACGTATGTCCTAACACGAGGATATCGGCCCATTGCTTATTATACGCTTATCTCAGTGTCTAGTTATAAATAATTGCACAATATACCGGCTATAAAGTGTAGGTGTTTAGAAGTAAGTTTATTTTCATGTGTGAACTTATTTTATAAAAAAAAAATTATTGCAAGATTGATCAAAGTTTTATATAAAAAAAGGCCAAATACATCTTTTTCATCCAATTAATTCAATGTAATTTGTCGTACAATAGCATCATTGTTTTTATTTTATTTTAATTTTAGTAGCAGATGTATTATGTATTCCATAGTATTTTGTCATGACATCTTTAACACATGTTCTGTGTTGTGTGTGTCTGTCTTTATGTGTTATTTAAAAAAACTATTTTCGATTTATCGTTGTTAATCGGCCAATAAACAACGATTTGAAGTTCTGATGCGTAGAAATAAAACCACGTGGGCATTAGCCCGATTGGTTTAATAGTCACTCATCAGAACGACAAAGAGTTGTTTAGTGGCCGATGATGCGAACATTATTTCGATTTTAACATGATTTGATATATATTTTGCAACTGTTATTGGAACTACTTTTTACTATGCTCGGCTCAGAATTGGAACTTCTTTTTGCGTTGTTTATTAGGTAGTTTTACAACGATAATTTTGCTCTTTGTCTATAGAAAAATTCGAGTATCATGTTAGAATACATTTTAAATGCGTATTGTTTTATTATTCATAATATTGTTCGTATTATTCTATTTAACACTTTGTTTTAGATAACACATATCATGCTCTGTATATACATACGTTGAAATAAATTTTTATTCGGGTTTAAATAGAATTGCATTTAAAGATGTTTTGAAATCGTCGACTTTGTATTTATCGTACTTCAATAGGACTATTCTACGCGAAAAAAACAACAACGTCTCCTTGGTTATAGATCCATTTCCCAAATCATATTTTTCACACGCCTGTGAAGAATAGGATCTCATTTGTCACATTTATAAGTGTGAAGAATGTGATTGGCCAAAAGGGGGTATGCGTACGGATCACATTTTTCACATATTTTATGGTGAAATTGTATCGCGACAATCGATAAAGCATTATTTGAAGCACATTTATACAGTAAGCATTATCATCATCATCTTCATCATCATCATCATAATCATCATCATCATCATCATAACTATCATCATCATCATCGTCATCATCGTCACCATCATCGTCACCATCGTCATCAGCATCGTCATATTAATTATTCTCGTCATCACCCTTATTATCATTATAGTTAACGCCATCGGTATTGTCATCACTATGAGAAACTAAGCCCTATTTAGGGGCTGCTTATGTATGCATGCGCTTAATCGTTAATCAATACGTTTGTACTATTGAATTAAGAGATAGAAATGCATACTCGTGTTTGTCCATACGAACGAACACCTTTTTATTGGGATATTAACCAATGCACGCATCCGAACGTACCCTACAAACAAACGTCCTATTTTGGATCATTAAAACCAAAGTAACCATGCATATGTCGCCCTGAACTAGAATATACGTATACACGCACGGTAATATAATGACCTTAGTAGAACCTCCGCACATGTTGGTACGGACGTTTTGACAACCTCCGCGCAGAGATTTGACTGGTTCCGAGCATAGCTCTAATCAAATACCGTTAAACGATAGGGGAGGAAACCGCTGCGAGGAGTTTGATGTTTGGACAGTATAGTAGCGTACCGTACCGTACCTACAATATCGTGCCGTATCTAACCATACCGCACCTAACCGTACCGCACCGTACCGTATCGTACCGTACCTCTCCATACCATAGCATTACAAACCATACCATACCATGCCATACTCTGCCGTGCCATGCTATGCCAAAACCTATCGTACTTAACCGTCCTGTACCTTGCCGCACCATATCGTACCATACCATGCATACCGTACCATACCGTAAATCACCCCGTTTTTGTAGAGCACATTCAGTGTGAATAATGGGATTATGATGTAACAAATTCACTTTTTTGAAAATTTGAACACTTTCTTATCATGTGTGAAGCATATGATTTGAGTGCATATCAAAAACTGGACTCGATCACAAATTTCACAGAAAATGTGAAGAGTGAAATTGCGATGTGTGAAGAATTATTTTTAAAAAATATGGTCCTACAAAGCTCCTTAGGGAAAACTTTAAAAGTAAATTTCTTCAATTCATAAAATTCCTTTAGTCTGTGGCTGTTTCATAAATAGGTATTGTAACAATAAAATGTTTCAAACTGGTCAATATTGCTTAGATGTTTAGTATTTAGTCCTTTTGCAAACATAACTCATCAGATTTCACATAAAAAATTTGATCTGACATTTTCACTGAAGCACGACTTAAGTTAAGATTTCCCGTAGGAGCTTTGTAAATGCCGGCCAAGAGCTGTTTTTTAAACAGTTATGGCCCCTCTATGTTAAAAATAATCTTTAAAATATCAAGTTTGGTGATGATAAGATGAGAACTGTTGGACTTAGAGAGTGAAAACGGCTTTTTTAGCCAATTTTAGATAATTCAAGGGCAATAACTCCATCATTCCTGGAGCGATTTAGGTGATCATCAAATTTGGCCGAGATATTATGCCTATAAACATGTTTATACAGTTTGGTAAAGATCGGATGAAAACTAAGGATTTGATTTAATTTTGGTTGCGTTCATGCGATTATAAACGCAATGGTCAAACTGGCAAATCCGTGATGCGCGCTAGTATCAAATAAGAGGTGCTTTGTTAGTTAGACTACAGTTAATCCACATAATTAATACTTCGTACCACAGTTGAGTTCTGACGCTTTAAAATCACACAATTCCTAGGCTGAATGTTTTTACAGACCCTGGATAATCCTGTTTAATTATTAACACAACAGATGGAGACTTCAATGCTTTTAACTGCTTTAAATCCACACCATAGTATCCAAATTTTAAAACAGCGAGAACATGCAATTCTACCACGGCACTCGGCTAGTGGTCCATAGATAAAGAAGGAAAATAACTTTGGGTTATTCTGCAACAAATCATGGGCGGAGCCTAATGCTTTGAAAATAGTTCCGGAAATTCAAAGAAATTGTTCCGTAAAATGCACGTGCTCAAACGCGCGATAGCATTATGTAGCGCAATAAAACCACACCTGTACTACATATGTTATACTTAAGTTCACAAAAACCTTTACGTTTTGTTAATATATTTGTAATTTGCGCTTTTTTTCATTGTATTATATCGCTAAGTATGACGTCATTCGCTCAATGTTTATAAAGCTGACGTCCTTTTGAATTGTTATGAATTATTGACGTCACTGAAACGCACGTGTGAGTGCACTTCTCAGAAAATGGGAGGAGTATAGATAATATTGTTCTCATTCATAACCTTAAAAAATACGAATTTTATATAAGATCGTGTTAGAATCGAAATAATTAACGGGTAACAGGTGGTTATTGCGGTATAATAACCATCGTTCCGATGCTTGTTATCCTACGCATCGGAACTCCAAACCGTTGGTTATTGCCGCAATAACCAACAGTTACCCGTCAATTATTTCTTAAACAATCTACAAGCTAGGTCATGTAAGCTAGGTCATCGATCAATAGCATCCACACGGGCGTATCTAAGCTCTTTGCTTTGCCTTAGCATAACTTGTCTTAATTGTACATTCATCATTGTTAACTGTGATATAAATGCACAATAAATCAGACGATCTGCATGCATTTAGCAAATAGACACATCAATGTGAAATCAAAACCATTTTAAAGCTACGTTCGTGAACCGATGTTACGTCATGAAGATTTTCTGTGGTCGCTTCTGAGAAAAGTTATGTTTACCTAAAATACCATACCATATACACATTACATGCTAGCGAAATGGCTTTGTTTAATAATAACACTTGTGGACCTTGCATGATAGAATCCTATCCAGCAAAAGTGAAAAACAAATGTCAAATTGATTATTGTAGAAGTAGAACTGGAACGAAATGTTCATGTGTATTAATTATAAAAACATTTAATCAAACGTTAACAATAAATGCAAAAAATAGTAACATTTAACAGTATAAGACATCTTTTTTATGTAATCATTCTTGTCGAAATATAATTTGCATAAACATAGGACACACAGATATTACTACGCCGGTGATAAGGTATTGCGTTCATACGATTTATGAATGCATACCCCTTCCCTAATATGAATATAGGTGCTACCTAGTTTACGGGCAAAAGCATCTAAATCGTATTAAAAAACAACATTTTTTGCGCGGTATTGTAGATCTCTGTAAATTGTAGCGTCATTCGCTGCGATATGAGACGCGAGGGTGTCAACCACTGCGATATGAGACGCGAGGGTATCAACCACTGCGCTAGCCGGACTGCTGTCACCTAATGTGTTTCACCGCTTATTAGTAGCATACATGCAACATCTACATACTCCGGTGGAGAGCATATTAAAATAAATTATAACATTGTTTTTCAGATCATCTCATCAATTTAAGTTATAGTCGTATTTTATGAACGGAAATTTATCACAGGAGTTGATTGTATAAAAATACTATCAACTATTTATAGTACCTACAGCGTTGGAAAGTAAGATAAGAACCATGAAGTGCCTATGATGTTAATAATATAGTTATTTTCTTCATTCGGTTGATCTATCCAATTTGGTATTGACAGGATTCCATTGACATAAAAAGGTCAAAATGATGCTGGATAGGGATTTAAATGCTACATTATAACAAGACAATATCATGTGTATTTTTTTTTTTTTTTGCTATTTGAAACGATCCTATATACATCTTAAAATAGGAAAATGAAAGGACAACACTAGTTGTTTGCCCTCTATACCTGCATGTTCATCTCAGTGATGCAAACATCTTCAATGTTTTTAACAAAATGTTAATGTCTGAATATTAATAACACAAATAAAATCAATGTTGATTTTAACACTACAACAAACATAATAAGAATCTTGCATCAACATCAGTACCGAACAATAATCTATTTTCTACATGTTCATGAACAAACCATTCATAACAGTATTCAACATGGTCTTGCAACTACATGTAACTGTGAAAAGTATATTGTACTATGCAATATAATTAATTTCCAGTTTATGCATAGTTTTGTCCTTCTGAGCCAGTTTATTCTTTTAGCCAAATATTGACTTTATCCATACACAAGAAGTGTGCCACACACACACACATATGTCAGTGTTTTGGCAGAGAAAATTATGTAGAAAGACACAGACATTAAGGATTAAAGTAAGCAGATGTAATGATGAAAACGAGTATATATATCAAGCACTATATTATTGTTAATACAACAATAAGCATTGGCTTAAAATGTCTTTGAAAATCCATTCATTTTTAAATGAATTCTTAGTTATTGATAAGAATGTAGAACAATACTGATCACTATTGACATATTTTTTTTTATTATGACTTTGCATATAATAATACAATTTGCAAATGTTTACTATATACTTTTATATTCAGAGAATCTTTTTAAAAATAAATACATAAATAATCATTATTTATTTATTTGTGGTTCTGTTGCTGCTGTTATTTTCTAAATTTATTGATTAAAAAAAAACAAATTGTAATTGTTGCTCACAAATATTTAGAAAATAACATTAGCAACAGAACCACAAACAAAAAACAAATAAATAAATAATGAGTACTTATGTATTTATTTTTAAAATATAATTATTCTACAGTTTACATTCACATGATTGTATTCTTTTTGTGCATCATATCACTTGTTATGTAATAAACTAAAATAAACAAACATCATATGTTTGTGTTGACTGTTAAAGTGTTTGTACTCAAATTAAAACTCTGAAAACAGCTACAAATGGAGCCGTTTTGACCACATGTATTAATAACTGGGGCAGTTTTAACCAATCTGTGCCGTTTTAACTTTAAGCCGTTTCAGTTTGCTTCCCATCAGTGTATTTTAGCTTGTATTTACTTAAAATGCATAACATATTTACACTAAGACATTATGAAAAACAATATCGGAACCAAAGAAAAGTGACGAGCGATGCCAGAAAATGTTGCTGTATGTGGATTTGATTTAGTGTTTTCTAACCTCAGTGACGTCACTCAATATTCTACCCGGTTGGTAGACTGTATTTGTTTACATGGGGAAAAGTGCGATAAAAAATATTTTGTGGAAATATTGAGGATAATACGGAACAAACCAGGTGAAAATACGTGATTCTATTACGTACGTAGGTATACACATTGAAATTGGCATGTGTCGGTGACTTATTTTACTGCAATTCAAAGCCAAAACTGAAGGTCGCGAAAACCGGTGTCACGTTTCAGGCCGAAAAAAATTGGGTTGCATAGGTATATCCAAAAACTGATATGTATAAGCGGTCAACGCCCGCCGATTTTGCGGCGGGCTTTTGCCCGTTTTAAAATGCCTATGCAATGTAAATATTTGGACTTAGAGAGCGGAAACGAAAGTTGTCTAACGACAGACGACCGACAGACAAAACAATCGACCGACATAAGCCGGAGGGTAGATCGTACGTTACTAACTGTCATAGTGTAAGAGAGGAAAAAACTCCCCAGTTATGAAAAGTGGGGTTACATGTCGAATTTCGACGCTGATATGACGATTGCCTGTACGAAACATTCAGGGTTTAAGAAAGGTGTACGCAAAAGCCTTTCGAGTTATCATTTGTACGAAAACTTGGTATACATCAGTATAAATTTCCGAATAGGCACAAATAATAAGCCGTGAAATAATAAACCAATCAATTGCGTATAAACTTTTAAATAACTTTTTGTTATTCCTAACAGCACAGCAACACGATTTATACCGAGGGTAAATGAATAATTATAGATCATCCTGCGCATAATGATTTAGTCAAAACTAGAAGATAAATACACTAAAATTCTACAAATCCTGTGTAAACATTAAAAAATCAGCGGAAATCCGCCATTGTTTGTACCAGTTAGCTTTGTCCTCACTTACACTATACCAGTTAGTAACATACGATCTGCCCCCTGATTAGCAAACCAATATATCCCGCCATCTTCGATGTGGGCATAATTAACATGAACAGAAATATAAACACATGTTTATCATATACTTATGAAGTTAAAGAAGAACAAAAATTGCTCCGCGTTATGTATAGATGTAAACATACACATCATAGTTTGGTATTATAATTTACTTGGTTAACTGTTTTTGAAAATGTACTAAAATATTAACACAACATGCGTGAAACGTTTCCATGTTATAAGAGACAGATATCAGTAAAATTACTGATAAACATAAACATGTAAAAGTATTCTAAAATTTCAATACATTTTCCAAGTGCAACACCGTTCGACCGTTACACGTAGGGGAATCATTGCGACCACAACGCTCGCGTTACGTGTTGAAAATGTCACAATGAAGCATCCGTTGCGGTGTCAATACATAGAAATGGATGTCAGCGGTGAGTAAAACGCTGTATTTTGCCCTATTGGACGCTTGTGAGAGAAAATTTAAAAAAATCGGAGAATGCTATTCAAAACAAATATGTATATGCTTTACACTAGTTACAAAAACATATGGAAAATTATGAAATCGTATACTGTAGAACTATCGAAAGGTTCACAGCTTCAGCGTTGACAAGGAAAACTTGGACATTTTTACAAATTTCTAAGACTTCGGAACATTTGAACAAGTTTTTGACCTATAAACATCATTGATGTTAAAATTGCCATGGTCTGCTACATGAAAACTGGTACCTTCGGTTAAAAATGAGGCTGTATGTCCATTTATGAAAACGTTATGGTCGCGCGGCACCTGTTGTGGTGTCAATGCATGGCTGTGGTGCTGATGCGTGGTAACTCTGTAGGACACATAGAAATAGTTTTGTGTAAAAACCCATACGACAGATGCTACTTTTTATGCCATATTATGCTGTTGTTTTTGTTTCAGGTCAAGTTCTAGAGATTTCGGCAGTGTCAAACAAACGGTGAAGATTCATAAGTAACTTCTGTGACAAGTAATTCAGCTTTACTTGATATAACTCAACAGTGGAAGCTATTACGAAATTTGTGGACAATTTCAGTGTACCAATATCACATATCCCATATTTTTATTAACTTGTTTTATATCGACTCAAGAAGATAGTCCAAATTCCAAGTTTCTTCTTTATAATAACATAATAATTATATTTTTATTTAAACAAACGTATTATGTAGGTTATTTTTTAATTTATTTTGTAGAGTAAGAATGCATTGAAATCGCAATATTTATTATGGGCGGTTAAATTGGAATTACACGCACACATATCAATACCGTTACACAATTAATCAATGAGTAATCAGACTATTGTGTGAAATCGATTGTTGTTAATGATTATTTGGACTGTGAATAACAAATCCCTATAAAGTGGCAACAGACGCAAAGAGCATGTTCTTTTTGACACAACACCTGTAGTTGCTATAGATAAAGATTATTTAAAAGATTTTTCATTGGTGCCCTTTGATCAAATCTTCTAATCAATATTGTCATTTATGAGAATAATGCAACAATTGCAATATTAAACATAAAAAACGAATGAATGAATGATTTATGAAGTACATCAAGAACGTGTCATGCATACAGTTACTACACTTTCACCAGCATAATGTGTGTTCCGAGTCTTTAAAGTTCTCAACAAGTGCATAGCTACACACATGACACTGATAATTACATACACCAGTGTTCACAATTACAATGTCGATTAGATATGTATTCTTCAGATCAAGGCTAACCGCTTTCATTGCAACATCCGTGTCTGTTTGTGTTGGCAACCTCCGTGCCTGTTTGCGTTGGCAACCTCCGTGCCCGTTTGTGTTGGCAACCTCCGTGCCTGTTTGTGTTGGCAACCTCCGTGCCTGTTTGCGTTGGCAACCTCCGTGCCCGTTTGTGTTGGCAACCTCCGTGCCCGTTTGTGTTGGCAACCTCCGTGCCCGTTTGTGTTGGCAACCTCCGTGCCCGTTTGTGTTGGCAACCTCCGTGCCCGTTTGTGTTGGCAACCTCCGTGCCCGTTTGTGTTGGCAACCTCCGTGCCTGTTTGTGTTGGCAACCTCCGTGCCTGTTTGTGTTGGCAACCTCCGGCAACCTCCGTGCCTGTTTGTGTTGGCAACCTCCGTGCCTGTTGTGTTGGCAACCTCCGTGCCTGTTTGTGTTGTCAACCTCCGTGCCTGTTTGTGTTGCCAAGCCGAATTCATATTGTTTGTTCTTCTCTTAAAGACCCGAGGTTCATACTTGGATAGTACAGCTGCACACTTTTATACACACGGGCGCGTTCTCCTGTAAAGAAAAAGTGATCCTTATGAAAATAATAGTATAACATTTCATCACACGACCTCTGGTCATGTTACGTTATGATGTATCGTTTACAAGAAGCTTTAAGAAACTATACAATGTGATTATAATGATTTAATAGTAACTGATTATATTAGAAGTAGTTATATGCATAATCTATGTATGTACGTGTATACTTTTCTTAACTAGATAATATGTTGTCCTTAAATATACTTACTTGCTAAAGACACACTGAATATGTTCCGTTCTGCATCAACAATCCTGATTCACAGTGGCCTTGTCCTTTGGGTCGCTGACTGCGTATGGAGCACCAGGAGCCGAGTAGGCGTTCTTAGTCTGTCTGTGTCTATTGCTGTAAATATTGAAACAGAAATAGATGTATATAAGCAAAACGAATTGTGCATGCAGACCCAATGGTTTCTAAGACATTACACGGACAAACATTTACAATTATTGGGACTATTTCAAATCCTTTTGTCGCTTTGACCAACGGATCCCAAAATCGACAGGGATCCTGTCCTAGTGATAAATATCTTATCTACCTATATTGAATAATGTATGCTTAACAATTCTGTTGTTATTTCCCGGACAAAGTTTGGTCTGCCGACACACCGACGTACATACATACCGACGGACCGCCATTTGCAAAACAATATACTCCCTGCATACTTGTAATAAGTAACTAAACGTTGCCATTCAGCGCAGATTTAATGAAAATATCGTCGATTAACTAGGACAAATCAAATGCATGTTTTTGTACTTTAAACAAATTGTTATTATCAAAAACAGCAATGATATATTTCTATGTCTGTCATTTCAAAATCATAATGAGGTACAAGAATATATAATGAACTGGTTGTGGTTCAACTTTGGTTTTATTAAGAGCTTCTTCTTAGCTTTTAACTTGACATCAGCACCACAACCATGCATTGGCACCACAACATATGCATCGCGACCATAACATGTTACAAAATGAACACTTAACCTCATTTCTAACCGAAGGTTCCAGTTTTCACGTAGCAGACCACGTCAATTTTAACAGCATTCATGTTTTATGTCAATAACGTATTTAAATGTACCACAGTCTTAGAAATTTGCCAAAATGTCCAAGTTTTCCATGTCAACATTAAAGAAGTGAACGTTTCGAAAGTTCTACAGCATACGATTTCGTAATGTTCCCTAGGTTTTTGTAGCTAGAGTAAAGTATATACATATTTGTGTCGAATAGCATTCTCCGACTTTTTAAATTTCGCTCACAAGTGTCCAATAAGATAAAATACAGAGTCGTACTCACCGCTGACATCCATTTCTATGTATTGACACCACAACGGAAGCTGCTATGCAAAATTTTCAATCATAACGCGAGCGTTATAGACGCAATGATTCCCCGGCGTGTGTTATACAATGTAGATCCTTTCAAATATGTTCAAAGCAATATAATAAATAGTAACAAACGCGTACATGAAATAAACATGTTGACCGTTATATTTTTATCTGAATTATTAAGAACGGGCATGCACATAATTTACATTCAATTTGCATTAAGTATATCTACATGTTAAAAACACATGGATTGTGCGTATAAAAATAACTTCAAGTTAACATCAAAAATAAGACACCGATCATATTGCCCTTCGTTCATGGGTCCCGCGCATAACAATAGCTTTACTGGATTCCTCGGCGTTTTCTGCGTCTTCTGGCGCATGCGCTGAGCCGCTGCGTGGTAGCTTGAAAGAAAACACGTGAAACTAGCAAGCACTCAGAGAGCGCACACCTCCGCCAAGGCAGTTTATTTGATCTACCCTTTAAAAAAAATTGATTTGAACCAACTCCAACAAATTAAACCTTATCAATAATGTTTTTCGATAAAGTGAAAAACTAAATATGAGGGAATATTTCCGACAGCAGCAATTTTTATCATGAACTTATCTTCGAAAAAATAAACCTGTAGTAAAAGTCTTAATGTGTCGAAAATAGGCCTTCATGTTCCATGTTTTCCCTTTTTGTAAAACAATACCGAACCTTGGCTATTTTTGGTAAACCATACGCTGTTCTAGGCTCGTTTTGAGTTCTTTACAATGAAGTTTGTGACAAAATTCATTTACATGTTAAATATAAGATGTTTAGCTTCGGAATGATACTCGATTTATGGTGTTTTAAAAAATATTTAAAAAAATACAATTTCACAGGGCCAATCATGTGGCTTCGCGAACCTAGCTCTTTCCAACCCTCACAGAAAATGTTCATGCATATAACTGTTTGCATAAATTTGATAACTAACAGACAAACAAAAACAATGCCAGCAAAATAAAGCCGTCGTGGTAAAGGTTGTTTTTCTTGTTGGTTGTGGTATTCATTTTGATCCTAACTGTTTTCATATTAATGTACTAATAGCCTCGATGATACTCCTGAGAAAATGGCTGTTGCAGACGAACTAAAATGCAATACTTGTGCGTTTCGTTCAGCAAGTGCGCACGTACCAAAAGAATATAATACGTTCATACATAACAGCAGCATATTTCAAACTCACGTGAGGCATCATTTGTCAGAAAAAAATATTTGTTCAGTTTAGCGTTTCACTGGTTTCTTCATTTCCTTAGCTTAGTCTGAATCAAAAAGTGTTACTTAAAGGAGAAACATTTTTCGTATTCCATTGTCCAAGTAAACTGTATTTTGACAATAAATACGAAACAGTTTAGCACGTTTAGACGCTTACATGTATTTACCTTAGGTATTTCAGTAAAATCGGCTCACAATACCAGCAAAAGAAAAATGATGTATATACCTTATGATATGAAATGATAACGCTAGCTACCCTGTGTCACACAGCTTTGTGGTTGGTTCACGGCCACACAATCTGAAAAAAGACAGACATAACTATTTCATTCCAAGGCAAGACTGAACAATGTATGGGATACGTTTCATACAAATAATGCAGGGAGCAACTGAATTATAATTATACCTTCTACTTTTATATTCATTTTAACAAAAAATATCTAAACCATATTGTTTTTACATAAATCATGTACTTTTAACTGTAACAGTGGAAATTCAATGTTGTTTTGGGAAATTTCATAAGTGATCCCGTGGGTATTTATAGCTCATAATATCGAGTGAAATCTGACACAATAAATTGAGCATTATATGGCATCGTGAATTGTGTCGGATCATAAATATTTATATGTAACTGATATAATCCTGAATGGAGTTAAAAGGTAATACGCTGAAACAAGGCATATCGTATATCACATTTTTTAAAACTTTCATTAATGATTAACATTTAGCGTCTTTAATTTCTAAGTGACGTCAAGTATGGCGTCACACCTCACCTGTTCCCCAGCTGCCGGTCTGGTCCAGTCGGCGAACTACGAAGCCGGGATCCACGCCGCAAACCTCGCTGTTTGTCTTCTGCGGAAGCTGTTGCGCCGCTGAGGTGTCTGTGCTATAAACTCTCTGAACGTTGCCGTCTCCTGCACTGATGCCAGCCTGTGCAATATAAGTACATGTATGTATTCTATACAATCGATATTAAATCATATCCTTAAATAAGCAGATCGTGTACTTTAGTCAGATTGGTATTCTATATTGGCAAAAATACTTTTTTTTTCACCGAAAATGCGCAAATACATTGCTTATTTCAAATAATATATGTAGCTATTTTGGCTAATGATGACGTTACTAATGCCACTTAGGGATTTCCAAACACCCTTTCTCATAACGGACGATATTCAAAGACAATATGTAACAATATGTAATGTATATTTAGCGTTAATTCGTGTTACGTAACCTGGGGGTGGAAATAATGACATTATGATTTTTGCACTGCACCGTCAAAACGGCCAAACTTGGCGGCAAAAAGATGATCCGAAAAGGTTCGACAGCATATGCACCATGTGGTAAAGAACAAACAACGCAAGCACAGCACCGAACTGTTTTCCCAAATGACTAGTGCTAGAAGATATTTCGGGGCCAACGCAACGACAATTAAACTACGAGTACATGTTGTACTTGGTTTCTAATATATCTGTAATGTCTACATGTGTGTATATAACTTGTATTTGTTTTTGTTGTGACATATCGTGGTTAAATATAGTCCCTTTCATTCTCTCAAGACATTTCCCATTAAAATAATATTCACGAATGTCGAAGTGCGAACGCACATCTCACCAAGCCAGGGTACCAGGATATCAGGATATGACGTCATACATAAAGATTGCATAGCTTGCTGTTCCGTCAGTTACAAGAGCTAGTTGAAACGCATTTCCCTATAAGTTTAATAAATATGTATTAGACAACAGTGTATATTCTAAATAAACATCAGATACACTAAGCGGCTAATGCCTGTCTTTAACGCCAGGTATTTGCCTGTTACATAATAGGTTTGCACCATTATTCAATTACCATGAAAATAGGTTACACATATACATTATATATACTTAAAAAAGTTAACATTACTTATTTTGGACGCTTACATTTGCATTGTGTAAACTAATTTTGTTCCAAGTTCCAAGCACAATGATACGTAGCAGTGACCATATAGTGTATTGAGAGCCAGAGGGTGTCATGAGCATGTGTGCAATGAAGGCTGAACGCCCCTTCAGGCTTTCAAGGGACGATATCACTATCGACTCTAGCCTGTAATATGCAATGACAAAATCACTGTCCATTCTCCACCTAGAGTTGTCAATCCTTGCTATGCCACTCTGGATAGATAGTGGACTGTGACCTTATCATCAGCAATGCATGTACAGATTACTCTGGCCTTTATAGTTCGGTGTGCAGTGAGACAAACAAAAACTTACGGCAGAGGCAGAGGCGACAAACACTTGCACATTTTCCCACGTGATCACGTAAGCAGCAGTTGCGAAGAAATTGGAATTTGGAAACACGTGACTCACGTGCGCGTTCACGCCGCTAGGGGGCGCCGCACCAGACGAGTGATAGGACGCGTGCTTTATATTCGGACTTCCGGCTGGAGTTATGTCCCTACCATACGGAGCTTTCCATATCGTGTTATTTTGGATAGCGTCTGTGAAGGTTTGTTTTGTTCCATACGTTGTTACAAGTCCGTTGTCTCATATCTAGAAAAATTAGAAATACGATGTATAAAAACATGTGTCTACCATGAAACAAAGATCAATTCCCTGAAACCAGAAACCTACTACAATCGAGTCTACAGATATACATTTACCCAAAGAGCCTATAGAGAGATATTTGTGATGGCTTTCACTCGGACAATCTGGAAGTGTAAAAATTATTGTATACATATACTAAATAGTAAATAGTAAACAAATTATTATGATTAAGTGTAATGTAATTAATGAATTTTATTATTGTGTTTTGCCACCATATTTGCCACCATATTTTATGTTTTAAATAACATATTTTTTTTAACGAAGAGATGTAGTTTTTTCTTTCATTTCATCGTGCCTCACAAAGTTGCAATTCTGCTGCGCTGGTTTTCATCTAGCCATTGATCAATTAAAATGTAATTACATTGAATAAGTATTCTCTTGTATTGCTGTTTACGTTAAGTTGCGATGCTATGAGGTTTGTCTTTATTTATGTTGAAACGTGTTGTCATGCCCAAGTTTGTACATGTAAACATTTCTCATTCGAGGACTCTGAACTTTGTTTTCATAGGTGTGAGACCTATTCTATTTTATTATTCTGAATTCATAATTTATCAGTTAAAATAAGACTTCACTGTTTATCAGAGTCCATTTTATTTCAATTTCATGTATGAGAAAAGGGGAACAGTTAACGTCCATAGTAAAATAGAGCAAAAAGCTCAGCTACCGCTCGGCTCGTGACAGTATTATAAATATAACTGGGCCAAGTGTGAGCTTTGGGTACCCACAACCGGTTTAAATTGGGTATGTACGCTCTTTCATAATAAGCAGATGAAAGTGGCAGTAAAACTTAAAAGCAAACATTAAAGCATAAACATGACGAAGGCAACACTTCAATATGAAATAAACCAACAAGTACTGGTGTCGACTTTTGCATCGTTTATTAGTGCTGTGTAACCTATATCAACTGCCAAATCAACGTATATACAAGTATTTCCGTTTATACAGACAAAAATCATTTAGTGATTAAAAACTAGCTTATTGTACGTTTAAAGGCAATATTTGTTCTTAACTTTTATTATATTTTAAATAGAAATATATGTTAATTAACTTCATTTTGTTAATTGTATTTATACTATTATATCTGGTGTAAGATAGTACATACATTCTTTAAACCCCCAATGCTCAGCATTGGCCGTTTCAAGGCGGCACCCCAGTTTTATTCATTTGTGTTTGCTATGTGCTGTTGTACTCGTATTGTGCATGTTGTTTTGGCAATCGGTCACTTGCCATAAATACTAGTAAATGACCTCGTGCTGATAATAAGAATTCTCTCCTGCTGTTGCAGCTGGAGTTTAGCTTTGTTTATAATTAATACCAACCTGTATATTAACTTCAACTTGAACACATCAATACAATCCTTTGCGCGCAGGGCATATTTGATTCTGACATGATTTTTTATTTTGCCATAAATTCATTCTGTACCGTAAATGCTCACGCATCTTAAAGCGATGTCAAGGGAAGTAACTCATGGATCCAATAATCTGCTTTCAGTGCACCTTATGACGCTTATGGATTTATGCTTCAATGGCAACTGACACCCTATTACGACACCAGTTTACACCACACATACCAGTCGATGTGATAAATTTAACACTAATATACATTCTTTTCCAATTTGACTGACATATTTTATTTTATTGTGGCTGTAGTGCAAATGATAGCTTAACACCTTATTCTACAACATCGCACCATTGCATTCACCTTTCAAATCGGGGCATTAACCGCTGTGTTTAATTTCGGAAAATAACACTAAAATTCAAAAGCGCTAAAAAGCGACCAATTATCTTGAGTTTAGTGTCAAACATTATATTCATCAAGCGACAGTTTTGCTTTCCTTTAAAATGCCTTTGAATAAAAACGTGAACAATACAGACTGTAAAATGAATTGTAATTTGCACTGAACCTCGTCTGAATATTTGCTTAATATTTTTTGCGCAACGCCCTTTTCATCGTTTATGCAAACATCCAATTTGCAATGTGTGATTAGGAATATATTTAAACGGATTGACACTTAGTAATTTGTATGCTTTCATACCAGAATGCGCATGCATTTCGGCAAAATGGTTGCTATTTTAAAGAGAACAAAATGTGTAATGAACTGCAAATGTGAAGCGAAGCCTGATGGGGACATTATTATAGATTTTCATGCATGCACTCATGCTTATAATGTACTGACAATATAATTGTGACGAACAAATTCAAAGGTAGCTAGCTCATTATTCTCATCATATAATATTTCAAATGCATCAAAATCCTAATCATCAATGAAAAACGCTTAAAATGTATGCAATGATCTTAACAAGCCGCACTACAACACTATTGCTCTGAAATCTTTATTTAGTATTTAATGCATAGAAATTAAAGTTATTATATCTGTGCACCATAATTAACATAACCATTGTCATTGTTTGATTATTTTTCTTAGACATGTGCGCATTCGCTGACCAGGAGCTGATACCACGGTGTGAATCGGTCACAATGAAAAAAAATGTAGCAGAGCTTGACCTCAATTTGAATGCTGAATAAAATCCCTGAAGTGTGCAGATGGCAACACATACAGGAGATATTCGGTATATTTGTTCTCTTGACCGTTCAATTCATCAGCAATTAAGCAAGTAACTATGACATTGCAAGAGCAAGATACGAATGTGTAGAGATACGACGCAAAAATAAGAACAAAAATGCGAAGGGACGACAAAAAACGTTTGCAGCTCTGCAAATTAACTTATGGTATACTGAATGAAAACAGCAACAGACACTGAAACATAATTATTACCATACAGTTGTGACACGTAGTTTTTAAAATTGTAATCGCATTTATTGTGGTCATGAAGTATAAACAGTGCATGAGACAGAATGACAAAATATGCATGACGCCAACTGATAGACCATCGTGTTGTACCTCAGAAATTAAATGAGTTGGTATGCATGTCGGTACAAGTAAGAATACACACTAACAAAAATAATACATGCCATTACATGTTCAATATTTCGTCCTACTTTATTCACTAGGACACGCATTGTCGTCGATAACATAAAAACGCATTTATAAAAAACACGACTTTATGGAGAGAAAGAAAACACACAAATTTTCCTGCACTATAAATCAGCAATTGATTTAATGTATTGAATTTAATGTAAATTATCAAAAAAAATTATAATATATCATTTTATTAAAAAAAAAATTCAAAGAAAATTATTTTAGATAAAAAGTTATCACACCAGACCAGACTAGTCTATGTACCACACACCACGTTGGCGAACTAATTCAAGTTCAAGGAAGAGATAAGTAAAATTAAAATCAGATGAATTAGATTTATTAAAGGAAAAAACAACAACAACCATAATGGGCGACGAAATAAAGATAGCCGTACGAATATTGTTTACAGATCAAAGGAACAGTACATAATCACCTAAACAAATAACGTTTGTAAACATGTATTTGCCATAATTTCATCATAATTTACATTATATTACAGCTTGTTATTGTCATGTTAAAACTGCAACTTTCACCAATGTATTTGCTTCTTTCTAACATTTTTATCGTACTACTGCTGCTGCTGCTACTACTTAATTCTTACACTGCTGCTATTGCTGTTGCCGCTGCCTACTATACTACTGTTACTACTACCACTACTACTACTACTACTACTACTACTACTACTACTAGGGTACCACTACTGCTAGAAAACAAAACACGACCTACATATATCTTGTTTATATCGAAGCCTCTTCATTTAATAGTAACGGAAAGATCGAATGGCGTCAAAATGTCGTCGTCGAAATATATTTCCATTACTCCCGAGTTGTCATATACAACTGCGCGCGCATACGAAAATATGGGACAGAGACATGATAGGATGATGAGTCCGTCGATGATATATGGAGTCCTGACCTTCATTATTCTGACGCAGAACCTGAAATATGCAAAATGGATGTTTATCTAACGGGTATACTTGTATTGTGTTATCCTGGTCGCGCTGATGCTCCCTTCTAAGTGTGATTTTCAATGTTTTAAAAACAAAAAGGCACCTAAAATTAGTTTACTTCTGACAAAATGAACGTGACTTGAACTTAGGCAACCGTAGCAAACACAGTACTTGTATATGTCTATTCGCTCTCGGTATATAATATCCTGAAATACAGATTTCAAGTAACTCCGTGTTTTGCTAAGTCTAAATTTGGTTCTCACCGATTATTTCAAAAATAATGGAAAGGCATGTTGCAATTCAATTAAATAAGCATTTAAAAGAAACAGATATACTAAATCAACACCGGTCAGGTTTCAGACAAAATCAATAATGTTAAACTGCTTGAATAAGTTTTTGTAGATTTAAAAAGGTATTTTTCTTAGTAAAACACACTATTCTATTCAACAAACTAAAGGTTTATATTTTTTCCAACTCGTCTTTTAAGTTTTTGCTTCATAATTGACAAATCGATCATTGCTAGTTGAGCAGTGGAGTAACATCTGATACTTCAATTGTTTCATCGGATGTGCCACAATACTCTATTTTAGGGCCTTTATTACTTTTTCTATATGGTAAACTTAATATTGCAATCATAATCAGACAAGTATGATGATGATGAAACAATCCATTGCAAATGCATCGATATAAATACTATTCAAACATATTTTAGGCAAATATAGAAAGTTCACATAGTTGGTGTATGACAACATGGCAATAAATCAAGATAAAATCACAAGGATGACCATTGAATCATGACGAACAGTAATTATTTGGAAAATCTCAGTTTGTTTGTTGAAACACGCAAAACTTACACAAGTTGAAACCCAACAACTTATTGGCAATTCACCGTGCACAAGACATACAATTATATAGTTTGGCATGCACTACGTCTCTTTCTACAACTCGAACTCTCACATACACGGCGTACTTTCGACTATTTATTTGTCTCATACAAATTGTTCATGTCTATAAGAAGTCTTCAAAGCACTTGGTGGTCCAGATGTGGCGTGCGCTTAGTCGTTTGTACCCTGTTCACATCATTTTGGTGAATCACATAAGCCATATGATATCAACTATTGTAATAACATCGCTACAAAAATACAGGATACTTGTTACAATGTAATACATGTACATGTATGTTGGTGAATTCGAAAACAGTATAATGGTGATGTCGCATGTTCATAGACTATAAACTAAATAAAACTTAAGCCAAGATTTTCTGCCAGTCATTTCCCTTTGCGAAATACTTACTAACTGTTGCTTTGTGGCTAGTAGTGGAGGTAATATAATTTAACGAGATTCTGTGTTTGATAAACACACATGTCCCCGGTTGGTGCTGGATAGCCCATTTCTTGGTTCAAATTAGGTCAAGGACAAGGTCAAAGTGAGGTTGGGTGATATGGTGGATTGGGAACGGTCATAAGTAACAACTGTGTAAATATTCAAGTGTTGTTGCAAGCGGTATTGGTGCTAGACGAAACGGTAAAATCTAGGTAACCAAGAAACAGCCCATTTCAATTATTTTAAGTGCAAATTAGGTAAAAGTCAAGGTCAAAGTGAAGTTGGGTGATATGGGTGGATAGGAAAGGTTCATAGGCAACAACTGTGTAAGTATCCAAGTGTTGTAATAAGCGGTGTTGCTGCTAGACGAAACGGTAAAATCTACTTAACCTTGTCACGGACGGAAGGACGGACGGAAGGACGGACGGAAGGACGGACCGGACAATCACTATATGCCTTCCGCATCAAGATGCCGGGGGCATAAAAATCTGAAAGATGTTACCACCGTCAATTCTTGTGTGTATGTGTTTTTAGATGAATCGTGCACCATCCCATGGGCAGCAAATGAAAAGTTTTCATTGTTTAAGACAAGTGTTACATGAACCCGATGAGTAGTGAGAAAAATCTCACTAACAGTTTTGTTTTGTTGATTCAATTATTCAGGGATAAATCTATCGGTGACATAATTATCATGATTATATATATTTTAATTTGCACAGTGACAGAATAAATACGCATGGTTGCGAGACACTATAGATGAAGTAAACATTTGGTAAGTTTAAATGACATAAATCTTGTTTAAAATCTCATATTAAATACCTGCTATCTGCACATTATTAGCAAAGAAATGTGACAATTATTCAATTTTATAATATTAGCCATAAAAGAAAAAGAAAAGCAGCGTTTTTTCACTTTATAATTTGAGAGAAAATTTCGTTTGGCCGCTCATGGCCTATATATCATACACCTCAAAAGGTTTAAATAATGCAAACTTAAAAACACATTTAGCTTTTCATCTTGCAAAATAATATATTACAAAACTATATAAATAAATCATTTGAAATGTATTTCGCATGGCGTTTTAAGGACGTCCTTCTTTGTTTAAAACAATTGAAATAAAACGTACAGCAAAAAACACACACTGATGCATTTTCGTGCGCAGAATACATTTTAGTAACATATCCATTCAAAATTCTTTTAGAGCTTCATTCTTGACTGAATATGTTTTAAAATCGGTTTATTGTGAGGTTGCAATATGCAAATTTAAGCTGTTGCTGTATAATTCACACTTTTATAACTCATATGTGTAGCTATAAAGAGAAGATCGAAGCTTTATGGTCAACACAGAGCATGTATTTAGTAAATTATATACATATAAAATGTTCGTCAGTATGATTTGCGATTTTATTTAAAAAAAAATCTAACTTACTGAAATCAAGTCCAAACGCTCACACTCAAATTCTATGTTCGGAAAATACAGTAGCGTCAACCTAGAGATGATTTTAATTAAATAGTATAACGAATACATACGTATTGTCTTATATATTGTTATTATTAGACGAGTTTATATATTTCATGCATGCACTCGTTTATGAAATTACAACAAATTATGTGAAATAAAAAACATTTAATAAAATAATTCGTATTAGCACCAAATAAAACTGTTGTTTATTTACAAAGAAAATTTTAATATCTTCCCAAATATCCAGAAACTACACAAACAGATATATTCATTTTATCAGTGTTGTAAGGTGTTGATGGAACCTTAAAACAATACTTGTAGCAAATGTACCATCATTCAGATTCCTATTTCATGAAAGAGACATATATTTATGTACATACCCAAATGCTAATACGTATACGAGATGCAGACCACGCAGTCAGTCTTTTGGTCATTTAGCAGCATTCAGATTGCCATAGAGCAATGTAGATGCTTATGCTTAGCTTTCATAACAATGCTCGAAAAGTATATAGCTTCACACTTGTGTTATTATGAAGTCATTCGACTTTATTTTTGTTTGCACATACACACACACACACACACACACACACACACACACAAACACACAAAAAAGGAACAACACTACAACATGGTCCTATAACAGCAAACTAAATATTTGCAATGAGTATATAAAAGTGATGATATTCTCCGGTATTCACATTCCAATAACGCCCTCTATATGTTGCAACAATATGAATTCTTAATATAAAAAGTTGTGCCTATTTAAGACAAAACATTCAAAAAATATTTAATACTTTGTATTGTGATTAAAATATACATTGTATACATTAACAATACTATTGTTACCAAACGCACATTCCGTATAATTAAAATGTTTAGTGTTATGTTTTATCAGCAGTAATCGAAAGCATCGTTATTTAATTTGTGTTCATTTACTCATTAACTTGTACTCGTGATGTAAAGTTCTCATGAACCGAGTTATTCTGAAATACACTTGAAAATTTTAAAACATCTTTTTTATCTACAAAGTATACATAAACAAATTCCTACTTAAAAACTATTCTAGTTAATTAAACAGTAATTAGTATTTGGATTGAAATGTTTGATATTTTGTTCATTGAAAAATATAGAATTAAAGGGGTTGGTCTACTTAAAATGTTATGCGCCGGGAAGCATAAAAAATTGATTGTCCAACACATTTTATCTTAAAGCGACTCTTCCACATATCGTGCATTTTTTTTTAATTATACCTCACTTCTGTCTACAACGACGAATTCCCATTACCCGAGAAAGAGATATTTTGACTGTCAAAAACAGTTCAACCTTTTTTTACACGTGACCAAGCGAAATGTGACTGTCAGATCATGTGACCGCGCTGATATTTTGAATGTCATATAAGGGCAAGTAACTGCGTCAGTTTTTATAGCTGCATTATGAAAATATTGCCTCCAGTGAGGTCACTTTTCTATGTTTAAACAAGCGATTCTCTTCAACGTTAACTGTCAGAAAAACTGTTTGCAAGTATTTCTGAAGATGAGAAGATTTAGGCATTCTTCAATCTTGATGGGCAGAATTAAGCACGTGTTTACCTTTTTTTACCCAATTTGGTTCGGTATAACAAAATAAATATCATATGGCAGCGTGCGTGACACATATATTGTCAACCCTCGAAACAGAATGTATTCGTCTTGGGTGACATTCTACCCTCGGGTTGACAATATCAATGTCACATACGCTGCCATGTGATATTTATATAATGTTTCCCTTGTATATCTGTTGGCGTTTTCTTAACACGTCTGTGGTCGTATTCCAGAGTTTTAATTAATAAGTATTATCCTTACCGTTAAAATCCTCATGTTGACATTTTATTCCACATATGAAATTATACTCAGAATTTATTAATTATTCACTAATTTATTTACCATTGTTTACCGATCTGTGGATGGCAAGGAAGCATAACTGTGGTTTTGGTGATATTAAATTACAAAGTTTAAAGCTATATGAACATAAATGAACATCTGTAAAGATAAACATATGGCGTGTCTGTACCAAGCCACTGGAAAATGTAAAGGCAAAGTAATAATAGAAGTTGGTATGCATATACAATGTATTTATTATCATTCTATGGCAATTTTAGCTCACCTTAACACGAAGTAAACTATTCTGGTCAGTCACCGTCCGTCGTCGTCGTCGTCAACAATTTACTTACAAATATCTTCTCCTCTGAAAACGCTTGGTAGAAAGCAACCAAACTTGGTATGAATGTTCCTTGGCTTGTCCTCTACCAAAAAACACAGTATTTTGAATCTTCAAAAAACATGGCCGCCTGGGGGCGATGCCTTTTTCATTATTGAAAATACTTCAAATTATTTGGATGTGTGAAAAACATTATGGAGA
>CM051028.1:56350828-56380828 GCA_027627225.1 Congeria kusceri | reverse complement strand
GATTTGTGTCGGTTCATAAATATTCATAATAGATCTAATATATTTAATATTAAATAGAATATATTTGATCGATATAATCCTAAACGGAGATATAGAGGATATTTGTTTGCTTTCGGTGTGATAACGCGTGGCATCATCACCGGAAAGGGAGATAATAAATAGAGTATCACGCGTTATCACACCGAAAACAAACACATTTTCTTTTTATTTAATGCTTTATTAACCTTTGTTTTACATTTTATTGAAAAATATCACGGGAATCATAACGTCAAAATAATGACGTCATTTCATAGTTTTGAGCCCGGCATCAATGACGGTCCGTTTCATTTACCGTATTAAATCGGGACCCTAAAAAGTAGTCCCTCACTGTGAGTGATTTAGGGATATATCTCACTGACATATTTCTATATTTAACTGCTCAGCATTAAACAAAAAATGTTATTTGCTGAAACAAGGCAAACCGCCCTGTACATCTCTAAATTACGTCACGTATTACGTCACGGCTTACCTGGTGCCCAGCTGCCGGGCTGGTCCAGTCGGAGAACCACGAAGCCGGGATCCACGCCGCAGACGTTGCTGTTTGCCTTCTGCGGAAGCTGCATCGCCGCTGAGGTGTCAGTGCTACAAACCCTCTGAACGTTGCCGTCTCCTGCACTGACGCCAGCCTGTGCAATACTAGTATGTAGGTATTCTATGCAGTCGAAATAAAATCATATCATAAAATAAGCAGATCGTGCACTGAAGTCAGATTGGTATTCTATATTGGCAAAATACTCGTCATTTTTTGGTTTTGTTTTAACTTAAAATGAGAAAATATAAATAACTTCCTCTATATATAAGTAGCCATTTGCTATTTTGGCATCTGATGACATTGGAACTTTGGGATTTCCAAATACCCTTGCTCATAACAGACGATATTCAAAGACAATATGTGACCAAATGTTATGTGTATATATATATATCCCTTCATTTTTATATCGTTAATTATCAACAATATTCCTGAAATAGAGATAGCAAAACAATGAAGAACCGATGTGACATAAAAACATTGCTATTTCAAACAATTCTTTTATTTCGATGACAATCGTAAACACATTTTCTTAAGCAATGATGAACATATACAAATTTAGTGTTAATTCGTGTTACGTAACTTGTGGGTGGAACAAATGACATTGTAAATTTTGCACTGCACCATCAAAATGGCAAAACGTGGCGGTGAAATGATTATCCGAGGCCAACGAAACGAAAATTATGCTTGGTTTCCAATATATCGTTTTTTTTACTTGTGTGTACACACATATTGTTTGTTTAGGTGTGACGCATCGAGGTTAATTGTGGTCACTTCCGTTCTCGGAAGACATTCCACTTTAAGATTTTATACACGAATTCGTGCCTGAACGTTAATAACTTACCACGCCAGGGAACCAGGAAATGACGCCATAAAGGAAGATTGCATAACTTGTAGTTCCGTCTGTTACAAGCGCTAGTTGGAAGGTATTTCCCTGAAAGATGCATGTATATTTTCAATAAATATGTATTAATCAATATAGCGTTCAATCTCAATATAGATCAGATACTGTAAGCGGTTGTATTTGCCAGTAATAGTCGGTTTATATTGTGCTTGAAGTGTAAGTCTAAACAAAACGAAATCATTTTCATTATTTTGGACACTTCCTTTTTTTGTGCAAACTAATTTTCCAAGCAATTATGATACATAATAAGCGTCCCCAGCAAAATTCATTATAAGTCGGAATGTGTTTGGGAAGTTATCAATCTCCACACAGAGTTGTCGATCCTTTTGGTGCTGTCAATGTCTTACAGACATTTAAGAGAATTTACTGTAAAAAACATTTACCATTCAATGTCAAATGAGGCAAACAGGCTTACAGTAAATCCAGTGCCGCCAAACACTTGAACATTCTCCCACGTGATCACGTAAGCAGCAGTTGCGGAAAAATTGGAATTCGGAAACACGTGGCTCACGTGCGCGTTCGCACCGTTAAGGGCCGATGTGGCTGGAACTTGATAGGATGCGTGCTTGATTTTCGGACTTCCGGGTGGATTAATGTCACCGCCATACGGAGCTATCCATATCGCGTTAACTTGGATTGCATCTGTGAAGGTTTGTTTTGTTTCATCCGTTGTTACAAGTCCGTTGTCTGATATCTAGACAAATATAAATACGATGTAATAGAACCATGTGTGTACCATGAAACAAGGATCAATTCCCTGAAACAAGAAAGCTGCTAAAATCAAGTCTATAGATACAAATTTGCCCAAAGAGCATATAGAGACATATTTTGTACGACTTTCATTCGGACAATCTAGAAATGTACATTAATTATATACATATATAATAAATAGTATATTAATAATTGTTTATTAATTTTAATTTAATTAATGAATTTCATTAGAGTGTTCTGCCACCATATTATATGTTTTATAGTATCATGCATATTGATTTCAATTTAAACGCGTCTTGCATCTTAACCACAAAACAAAAAAAGCCTCAGCGTTCAGGGTAAATTTGAATCTAACATGATTTATGATTTTGCTATAAATTCATTAACAAACGTAAATGATCACGCATCGTTACGTGATGACAAGGGAAGTAGCCCTAGGATCCTAAGATCAGTTTTCAGTGCACTTCAGATTTGTATTTCAATTGCAACTGACACCCTATCGCGACACCTGTTTACACCACACATACCAGTCGATGTGAGAAGTTTAACACTACAAAACGTTCTTTTTCAATTTGACTGACATATTTTACTTTTCATCGATGGCTGTATTCAAAATATGTATTGTACAGCTTAATGCGTCATTCCTACCTATTGCACCACTGCATTCACATTTTATAGTGACATATAATTTAGGTTTTTTACCACCGTGTTTAATTTCTGGTTCCAAAATTTATAAAAATCAAAAGCGCTAACAAGCGACATCTTCAGTTTAATGTCAAAAATTATCTTCATTGAACGACATTTTTTGCTTTCCTTTAAAATGCATTTGAATAAAAAAGTGAAGGGTGTCTTTGAATAAACTGTATTGTAATTTGCACTTGACCTAGTCTTAATATTTGCTTAATATTTTTGGCGTAACGCCTCTTTCAACGTATATGCAAACATCTAAGTTGCACGTTTTTATTAGGTAAGATTTAAACGGGTAGACAGCTAGTAATTTGGACACTTTTATACCAGAATGTGCATGCATTTCGGCAAAATGGTTGCTGCTTTAAGGAAAACAAAGCTGTGTAATAAACTGCAAATGAAAAGCGAATATCATATATTATAGATATCCATGCATGAACACGTGCTACTATCATATGTATATGGACTGCCAAGATAATTGTGATAAACACATTCAAAGGTAGTTGGCTCATTATTCGCATCATACAGTACTTGTATTGAAACGGCATCAAAAACCACCGATGTAAAAGGCTCAAAATGTCTACAATGACCCAAACAAACAGCAATCGTTTACGACTCGATTCTTGTATATTAATAAGCGCTGTATCAATCCATGAAGTGTGCAGACGTTAATTAATTTATGTAATGGTGATCTTCTGTGTCGCTGTTTACTTGAGCATTCGACCGATCGGCAATGAAGCATTGGACTGCGCGATAACACAGATACCATCCAGAGCAAGATACGAACGTGTAGGTCTACGACGCAAAAATGCGAAAAAAACAACACGATGAAATGCAAAGGTATGATAAACAAGAAATATCTTTAAAAAGATATTCGGCGTTTATGGTAAGTTTGAAAATAAAAAAAGGAATGTCAATTGAACTTGCTTGACGTGTTGCATGTATACTGCATGAAAACAAAAAGCGTATAGAAACATGGTGATTACAATTTTGTTTTGACACGTCGTAGATTTGATCGTACGTATAATGGTCATGCATTTATCATTATCTGTTCATGGGTCAGAATGGCAAAACAAATATGATGTCAACCGGTAGACGATCGCCAGTAGGGTGTTCGTACCTCAGAAGTTAATATTATGATTTTTTTCTTTTATCACCATATAATCCATTTTTGGTTATCATGTCGGTATTAATTAACTTATACATGTACCCTACAAAAACAATAAATACATTGTACAAGTGTTCCCGACTGCCTTCCATAATAAACGGACATTTTAAAAATAAACAGCAATATTAAGAGTGAATGTTCAATAACTCGTCGTACTTGAATCACTAGGACATGCATTATTGTATTTAAAATTCAAAATACGTGTATAAAGACACGACTTTGTGAGAAAAAAACTCTCAATCTTCGCGCATAATGAATCAGCAAATTTATTTAATTTATTTAATTTAATTAAAATTATGAGACAAGTTTATAATACATACTTTCATTAAATTGCAAGGAAAGTTATTAAGATAAAACTTTCTCGCACCAAACAGCGTCATCTACAAAGAATACAACATACTGATAACATTATTTAAGTTTTAAGGGGCGTATTGACGGCCAATACGCTATAATAATTTGGAAAATAAAATTTTATTTAATGATGTATTCATTAAATGATTACCTCGCACATAGGCCTCATCTTCATATACAAACAGTACATTTTTTGTTTTGATAATTATAAAAAGTTGTCACCATGACACTTTTCGCGGGCGCGGAAAAGTAGAAGTAGTCAAATCCATATGAATGAAAGCGAAGTATCGCTACGCGCATGCGCACTATTGATTAATGTAGTATAGCGCGGGAAAGTTTCAATTGAAGAGCGCGATTTTGTAGGCGTGATTTCGAATCAAGCTGGAACCGTGTATCGAACTAAAAATTTGGCGCTGTTTATATTTTTTTCTGAACGATTCTATCATTATAATATTGCTACTAGAAACATATATTTGTTAAAATTGAGAATATGTGTTGTAATATGTGACTATATTTATGGAAAATACCGTCGATATGCCCCTTTAAGAACACATAAGCGTAACTAAAATCAGATGTATTAAATTTATTAAATGAAAATATGACCATCCTGGGCGACAAAATAAAGAGAGAAGTTAGAATAGTGGCGCCATGAGTACAGATCAAAGGAATGAGTACATATTCAGCTAAATATACAACGTATGAAAACATGTATTGCCTACGTGCTATGTTCATAATACAGATAGAGTTGCGAGTTCTTTTGCTCGTAAAACTAGATCTATTACGTTAACTACTGTTTCTTCTTTTTCTCATGTTCGTATTATTCTACAGACGCTATTGATGCGGCTACCACTACTGCTGCTACTACTACTACTACTACTACTACTACTACTGCTGCTGCTGCTGCTGCTGCTGCTGCTGCTGCTGCTACTACTACTACTACTACTACTACTACTACTACTACTACTACTACTACTACTACTACTACTACTACTACTACTACTACTCCTTCTACTACTACTAATACTACTACAACTACTACTACTACTACTACTACTTCGACTAGTACTATTACTACTAAAGTAAAAATATAAACACAACTTACATAGATCTTATTTATATCGACACCTCTTAGTTTAATAGGAACGGCAAGTTCAAATGGCGTCAAAACATCATCGTCAAAAGCAATTTCCGTTGCCCCCGAGTGGTCATATAGAGCTGCGCGCGCATTCGGTACCATGAGGCAGAGGAATGATAGGCTGATGAGTCCGTTGGTGATATATGGGGTCCTGAACTTCATTATTTAGAAGTAGAACCTGGAATATGCAAAATCTAATTAACGGGTAGGGCTATTTAGGTCTCGTTAGAAAGATGGTCCCTTAGTTGTATACTTTCAATGTTGAAAATAAAATAAAAGGCAATCTTACGTTACTTCTTACAAAATGAATGTCACATTAACGAAGGAACACGTAGTAAACACTACTCTTATGTTCGTTCGCTCTCGCTATATATTCTCCTGAAATACACAAGTCAACATTTCCTTATTACTCACAATTTCTAAAACAATTGAAGGGCATGTTGCAAATCAATAAAATAAGCATTTAAAAGAAACAGATATACTAAATGAACACCACTCTGGTTTCAGACAAATCAATCATGTCAAATTGATATAATAAGATTTGTTGATTAATTACAAAGTGATTAGGATTATAATCATATAATAGGAACAGCGTTTGTACATTTCGAAATCGCATTTGACTTAGTTGACCACACTCTTCTACTTCACATGCTGAAAGTGTATTATTTGTCTTTGAAATGTTTGTCATATTTGAAAAATCGATCACAGATAGTTCAGCAGTGGGGTATCAACTGATACTTGCATTGGATGTGCCATAGGGCTCTATTTTAGAGCCGTTATTATTTTTACTATATGTTAATGATCTACCCTTTATATTAAAATCATAATCATGCATGTATGCTGATGATGTTACAATTCAGTGCAACTGCATCAATATGAATACTATTAAAAACAAATTTCAGGCAAATTTAGAACGTCCACATAGTATGTGTAAAATAAATCAATCCAGACAAAACCACATGCATGAGCATTGGATCGCGACAAAAAGTAAATTGGTTGGCAAACCTCAGTATGTTAAAAACGAACACAAGTTTAAACCCCTAACCACTGACATGAAACTATTATTCTATGATCGCATGTTACGCCAGTTTTTGACTATGGATGTATAACATGGCAAAATCAGAATATTGAAATTGCAGAGATTTTCTGTGTATGTGCTATACATATATTGTTTGAAAGTCAAGATTACCATTGTCCATTGCTTGCCTGTCACTATCACTTGTATCAATGTTTTGTTTTGATGAGATACCTTCGGGGCATAAAGATTATAATGCAAACAACACAAACTCTCAAATGTACGGCTTACTTTCGACTATGTATTGTTCTCATACAAGTGCCTATGTCAATAAAAAAAATCAACAAAGCAACCGGTTGTCCAGATGCGCTTCGTCGTTTGTACCCTGTTCACATCATTTTTGCCATATATGCCACATATGCCATATGATATCAAATATTGTAGTTACATCGTTACTATATAAATATTGACTTCCTTGAGGGTGACAGTGCGTCTTGTCAACCCGAGGCAACACTGTCGACCGAGGCTTTAGCCGAGGTCGACAGTGTTTGTCGATGGTTGACGAGACGCGCTGTCACCCTCAAGGAGGGTAATATTTATTTTATTATACATTACAATCCCGTATCATTTGCGTACCGGGCGACATAGCGGTAGCGGGCGACATGCCGGGCGACATATCAAAGTGTTGCCCGCTGCAGTTTATATGCATTATATAGAGAAATAATATAGTGAGGTATAATAAAAATATACTACAGTTATTAAAATTTAATATTTAAATTTACATCAACCATAATATAACAAAACAAAACGTAAATGAAAATTATTTTGATAGTTTTGCTTATCTATAAATTTCAAATCATTTAAACTTTGTTTGAAATTGTATCCTCGTATGCTGACAGCCTTTGTTAAAATGATGTGTTCATTTTAATATAACACTTAAATTACAAACACACACACACACACATATATATATATATATATATAAGACTTACCTCTTACTGAAATCGTATTATCCGAATTAAATAAAAATATATTCACGCCACACAAGTTTAATATAAACTGCACTTATAAATTACGGGCAATTCACAAACCGGTTTTAATTTAGGCATTATCGAAACAGATTACGTTGCGAAGAAGAAAGAACTGAGTAAATCTGTTCAAAACTATTAATTCACAACAAATAAGAGCAACTCCCGACGTTCGACACTCTATTTTAAAGTCATACGATATGACACTCGTTATTATTTGGAGGCGTACTTGAAATTTACTTTCCACGTAACCGAATCCTCTTGTTGTACAAATTACACCCGTTTAGCTGTTATCTTTGACCGAAGAGATGCGGCGGTTTGTTGGATGGTTTAGTTCATTAAATAATTTAGAATTAAATGGGTTTGTCTACTTAAAATGTCATGAGCTGGGAAGCATAAAATCTTGATTATCCAACACAAGTTATATTAAAGCGATTCCACATATAGTTTTATCTTCATATGTTTCCCTGGTATATTTGTTGGCGTCTTTTTAACATATCTGTGGTCGTATTCCAGAATTTTTGCTAGTAAAATATTAGCCTTACCGTTAAATTTATCATTTTTAACAAGTTTAATACTCATGTGAAATTATGAAAACCGGACTTAATGCATGTGCGTAAAGTGCAGTCCGCACAGGCTAATCCGGGACGGCACTTTCTGCCTACAGTGGATTTATGTTTAGAAGAGACCTCCTTGAAACAGAAAATACCATAAAAGCGGAAAGTGCCGTCCCGGATTAGCCTGTGCGGTCTGCACAGGCTAATCCGGGACGACACTTTACGCACATGCATTATGACCGGTTTTCTCATGACGCGCCACATTTGCTCTTTTAGAAATATTACATTACAAACATTTAAACATAAATGAACATTTTTCAAGATAAACATGGGACGTTTCTGTACCAAGTCCCTGGAAAATGTAAAGGCAAAACTATAATAGAAGTTGGTATGCATATACAATGTATCTATTTTTATTCTATGGCATATTTAAATAAATGCTCGATTTCGATCCTAACTCATGTGTTGTGCTTCTGTCAATTCTATACAGTTCGTCCGCTCCTAAGAGCAATATATGCGAGATAAAATATATAAAGAAAACAACGCAATATACAAATTAACGGTTCATTTGCTTAAACATTTTGTTTCATCGAACTAGTATATATTGAAAAAATAAAACCAAACAGCATTTGTCAATGTTTTTAGATTTTTAATATTGACTGTCTGATTTGTATAGATTTATTTCAGATCTCGTTCGTACCCACTAACAAAAAAACGTTTGATATTAAATATAAAAAAAACGACAACATCGACAAGAACAACTTCTTTTATCCCAAAATGCAACTATACATTTTCTGTCGATACTGACCCATTAATCCTACAGCAATGGCTACATTCGGTTTTGAATGAGAAAGCAATAATGGCGGATGCGCCAACAATCGATCTGACTCGTCTAGATTCTGTATATACATGCATAAAATAGTTCGCTGCGCAGCGAAGTATTATTTTAGTTTATATTTCTCTCTTAATTCGCATTTCTGAACATAACTTCTCAACATTTATTATAATGTTATAATATTATTTAAGACAAAATACTTAATTTCATTAGAATCAATGGATGGTTTTACATTATAATTTTCGTACAAAATCGTTCAGTCGCTCTTTTAAGTACGTGTTCCTTTCATTACGACAGTTATTATTATAGGTTACATCATATATAACTTTTTTATATGATGTGCATGTTTTTAGTTTTCATTAAATTTTATACGAAATAAAGCACGTTTTATTTCCCAGCCTGTATGAAGACCTCTCTTTCATACTGTACAAAAACAAACGTATTATAAACTGCCATCGCGTAATTCCAAATGTAAAGTATCAATGTTCTTTAAATGATTAAATGAGCATTTAAGATTCAAGTCCGTTGGTATAATTAAAA
Organism: Congeria kusceri; assembly: GCA_027627225.1. Taxonomy (NCBI): domain Eukaryota; kingdom Metazoa; phylum Mollusca; class Bivalvia; order Myida; family Dreissenidae; genus Congeria; species Congeria kusceri. The sequence continues at coordinate 56,371,329 of CM051028.1, read as the reverse complement.
TTTTTGAACTACTAATAAATCCTCCAAATCATGTTCATCTTTCTTTTGCTCGTACGTGAAACAGATACCCCGCAAACTTGTTTAGTTTTGGTACACTCACAAAACAGATGACAAATGATGTTGAAATCAAACAGCCATATGCTGCTCTTGAAAACAAACATTATGCTTTGTAAAGCTTGATAAACATGGTGATAAATACAGAAAATTAATGTACATGATTCCAAACGACCATATTAACATGATTGAATGGCCCACGAAGACCTCCGCCGGGCGGAGATTTACAAAAGTTGAAAAAAATAATTTAAAATTGCATTTCCAATGTCATGTAGTGTTTGTTCGACCAACTGGGCAGAATTTACAAAAAATATGTGAATGGAAACTCACCGTACTGTTGGTGTTTTATTTTAAACTTTAATAGAAACATAGACGTGTAAGCAAACGGAACGCCCCAATCAATATCGAGAGTATAATAACACGTTTCTATTGCCGATTTATTTGGCAAGTGTAAACATTAAGAAACAATTTTTTAGACTGTTGGCGGAAGCCAACGGTCTTTTGAAAGGGTAATTTCCAGAAAACTACTCCTTTTCTTTGCAGGCTACGAGTCAGTAAATCAAAACCTGATAAGGTCGTTCTTCAAAACAGTAGCAGTAATAGTACAGGAAGTTGTAATAGTAGTAGTGTACTTGTTGTAGTAGTAACAGTAGCAGTAATACTAGAGGAAGTTGTAATAGTAGTAGTGTACTTGTTGTAGTAGTAACAGTAGCAGTAATACTACAGGAAGTTGTAATAGTAGTAGTATACTAGTTGTTGTAGTAACAGTAGCAGTAATACTACAGGAAGTTGTAATAGTCGTAGTATACTAGTTGTAGTAGTAACAGTAGCAGTAATACTACAGGAAGTTGTAATAGTCGTAGTATACTAGTTGTAGTAGTAACAGTAGCAGTAATACTACAGGAAGTTGTAATAGTCGTAGTATACTAGTTGTTGTAGTAACAGTAGCAGTAATACTACAGGAAGTTGTAATAGTAGTAGTGTACTTGTTGTAGTAGTAACAGTAGCAGTAATACTACAGGAAGTTGTAATAGTCGTAGTATACTAGTTGTTGTAGTAACAGTAGCAGTAATACTACAGGAAGTTGTAATAGTCGTAGTATACTAGTTGTAGTAGTAACAGTAGCAGTAATACTACAGGAAGTTGTAATAGTCGTAGTATACTAGTTGTAGTAGTAACAGTAGCAGTAATACTACAGGAAGTTGTAATAGTCGTAGTATACTAGTTGTTGTAGTAACAGTAGCAGTAATACTACAGGAAGTTGTAATAGTCGTAGTATACTAGTTGTAGTAGTAACAGTAGCAGTAATACTACAGGAAGTTGTAATAGTCGTAGTATACTAGTTGTTGTAGTAACAGTAGCAGTAATACTACAGGAAGTTGTAATAGTCGTAGTATACTAGTTGTAGTAGTAACAGTAGCAGTAATACTACAGGAAGTTGTAATAGTCGTAGTATACTAGTTGTAGTAGTAACAGTAGCAGTAATACTACAGGAAGTTGTAATAGTCGTAGTATACTAGTTGTTGTAGTAACAGTAGCAGTAATACTACAGGAAGTTGTAATAGTAGTAGTGTACTTGTTGTAGTAGTAACAGTAGCAGTAATACTACAGGAAGTTGTAATAGTCGTAGTATACTAGTTGTTGTAGTAACAGTAGCAGTAATACTACAGGAAGTTGTAATAGTCGTAGTATACTAGTTGTAGTAGTAACAGTAGCAGTAATACTACAGGAAGTTGTAATAGTCGTAGTATACTAGTTGTAATAGTAACAGTAGCAGTTATACTACAGGAAGTTGTAATAGTCGTAGTGTACTTGTTGTAGTAGTAACAGTAGCAGTAATACTACAGGAAGTTGTAATAGTAGTAGTATACTAGTTGTTGTAGTAACAGTAGCAGTTATACTACAGGAAGTTGTAATAGTCGTAGTATACTAGTTGTAGTAGTAACAGTAGCAGTAATACTACAGGAAGTTGTAATAGTCGTAGTATACTAGTTGTAGTAGTAACAGTAGCAGTTATACTACAGGAAGTTGTAATAGTCGTAGTATACTTGTTGTAGTAGTAACAGTAGCAGTAATACTACAGGAAGTTGTAATAGTAGTAGTATACTTGTTGTAGTAGTAACAGTAGCAGTAATACTACAGGAAGTTGTAATAGTCGTAGTATACTAGTTGTTGTAGTAACAGTAGCAGTAATACTACAGGAAGTTGTAATAGTCGTAGTATACTAGTTGTAATAGTAACAGTAGCAGTAATACTACAGGAAGTTGTAATAGTCGTAGTATACTAGTTGTTGTAGTAACAGTAGCAGTAATACTACAGGAAGTTGTAATAGTCGTAGTATACTAGTTGTTGTAGTAACAGTAGCAGTAATACTACAGGAAGTTGTAATAGTCGTAGTGTATTAGTTGTTGTAGTAACAGTAGCAGTAATAGTACAGGAAGTTGTAATAGTCGTAGTATACTAGTTGTTGTAGTAACAGTAGCAGTAATACTACAGGAAGTTGTAATAGTAGTAGTGTACTTGTTGTAGTAGTAACAGTAGCAGTAATACTACAGGACGTTGTAATAGTAGTAGTGTACTTGTTGTAGTAGTAACAGTAGCAGTAATACTACAGGAAGTTGTAATAGTCGTAGTATACTAGTTGTAATAGTAACAGTAGCAGTAATACTACATGAAGTTGTAATAGTCGTAGTATACTAGTTGTTGTAGTAACAGTAGCAGTAATACTACAGGAAGTTGTAATAGTCGTAGTATACTTGTTGTTGTAGTAACAGTAGCAGTAATACTACAGGAAGTTGTAATAGTCGTAGTATACTAGTTGTTGTAGTAACAGTAGCAGTAATAGTACAGGAAGTTGTAATAGTAGTAGTGTACTTGTTGTAATAGTAACAGTAGCAGTAATACTACAGGAAGTTGTAATAGTAGTAGTGTACTTGTTGTAATAGTAACAGTAGCAGTAATACTACAGGAAGTTGTAATAGTCGTAGTATACTAGTTGTTGTAGTAACAGTAGCAGTAATACTACAGGAAGTTGTAATAGTAGTAGTGTACTTGTTGTAGTAGTAACAGTAGCAGTAATACTACAGGAAGTTGTAATAGTAACAGTAGCAGTAATACTACAGGAAGTTGTAATAGTCGTAGTATACTAGTTGTTGTTGTAACAGTAGCAGTAATACTACAGGAAGTTGTAATAGTCGTAGTATACTTGTTGTTGTAGTAACAGTAGCAGTAATACTACAGGAAGTTGTAATAGTCGTAGTATACTAGTTGTTGTAGTAACAGTAGCATTAATAGTACAGGAAGTTGTAATAGTAGTAGTGTACTTGTTGTAATAGTAACAGTAGCAGTAATACTACAGGAAGTTGTAATAGTAGTAGTGTACTTGTTGTAATAGAAACAGTAGCAGTAATACTACAGGAAGTTGTAATAGTCGTAGTATACTAGTTGTTGTAGTAACAGTAGCAGTAATACTACAGGAAGTTGTAATAGTCGTAGTATACTAGTTGTAATATTAACAGTAGCAGTAATACTACAGGAAGTTGTAATAGTCGTAGTATACAAGTTGTTGTAGTAACAGTAGCAGTAATACTACAGGAAGTTGTAATAGTCGTAGTATACTTGTTGTTGTAGTAACAGTAGCAGTAATACTACAGGAAGTTGTAATAGTCGTAGTATACTAGTTGTTGTAGTAACAGTAGCAGTAATAGTACAGGAAGTTGTAATAGTAGTAGTATACTTGTTGTAGTAGTAACAGTAGCAGTAATACTACAGGAAGTTGTAATAGTAGTAGTGTATTTGTTGTAGTAGTAACAGTAGCAGTAATACTACAGGAAGTTGTAATAGTAGTAGTGTACTTGTTGTAGTAGTAACAGTAGCAGTAATACTACAGGAAGTTGTAATAGTAGTAGTGTACTTGTTGTAATAGTAACAGTAGCAGTAATACTACAGGAAGTTGTAATAGTCGTAGTATACTAGTTGTTGTAGTAACAGTAGCAGTAATACTACAGGAAGTTGTAATAGTCGTAGTATACTTGTTGTTGTAGTAACAGTAGCAGTAATACTACAGGAAGTTGTAATAGTCGTAGTATACTAGTTGTTGTAGTAACAGTAGCAGTAATACTACAGGAAGTTGTAATAGTCGTAGTATACTAGTTGTTGTAGTAACAGTAGCAGTAATAGTACAGGAAGTTGTAATAGTAGTAGTGTACTTGTTGTAGTAGTAACAGTAGCAGTAATACTACAGGAAGTTGTAATAGTAGTAGTGTACTTGTTGTAGTAGTAACAGTAGCAGTAATACTACAGGAAGTTGTAATAGTAGTAGTGTACTTGTTGTAGTAGTAACAGTAGCAGTAATACTACAGGAAGTTGTAATAGTAACAGTAGCAGTAATACTACAGGAAGTTGTAATAGTCGTAGTATACTAGTTGTTGTAGTAACAGAAGCAGTAATACTACAGGAAGTTGTAATAGTCGTAGTATACTAGTTGTTGTAGTAACAGTAGCAGTTATACTACAGGAAGTTGTAATAGTCGTAGTATACTAGTTGTTGTAGTAACAGTAGCTGTAATAGTACAGGAAGTTGTAATAGTAGTAGTGTACTTGTTGTAATAGTAACAGTAGCAGTAATACTACAGGAAGTTGTAATAGTAGTAGTGTACTTGTTGTAATAGTTACAGTAGCAGTAATACTACAGGAAGTTGTAATAGTCGTAGTATACTAGTTGTTGTAGTAACAGTAGCAGTAATAATACAGGAAGTTGTAATAGTCGTAGTATACTAGTTGTAATAGTAACAGTAGCAGTAATACTACAGGAAGTTGTAATAGTCGTAGTATACTAGTTGTAATAGTAACAGTAGCAGTAATACTACAGGAAGTTGTAATAGTCGTAGTATACTAGTTGTTGTAGTAACAGTAGCAGTAATAGTACAGGAAGTTGTAATAGTCGTAGTATACTTGTTGTTGTAGTAACAGTAGCAGTAATACAACAGGAAGTTGTAATAGTCGTAGTATACTTGTTGTTGTAGTAACAGTAGCAGTAATAGTACAGGAAGTTGTAATAGTAGTAGTGTACTTGTTGTAGTAGTAACAGTAGCAGTAATACTACAGGAAGTTGTAATAGTAGTAGTGTACTTGTTGTAGTAGTAACAGTAGCAGTAATACTACAGGAAGTTGTAATAGTAGTAGTGTACTTGTTGTAGTAGTAACAGTAGCAGTAATACTACAGGAAGTTGTAATAGTAGTAGTGTACTTGTTGTAGTAGTAACAGTAGCAGTAATACTACAGGAAGTTGTAATAGTAGTAGTGTACTTGTTGTAATAGTAACAGTAGCAGTAATACTACAGGAAGTTGTAATAGTCGTAGTATACTAGTTGTTGTAGTAACAGTAGCAGTAATACTACAGGAAGTTGTAATAGTCGTAGTATACTTGTTGTTGTAGTAACAGTAGCAGTAATACTACAGGAAGTTGTAATAGTCGTAGTATACTAGTTGTTGTAGTAACAGTAGCAGTAATAGTACAGGAAGTTGTAATAGTCGTAGTATACTAGTTGTTGTAGTAACAGTAGCAGTAATAGTACAGGAAGTTGTAATAGTAGTGGTGTACTTGTTGTAGTAGTAACAGTAGCAGTAATACTACAGGAAGTTGTAATAGTAGTAGTGTACTTGTTGTGGTAGTGACAGTAGCAGTAATACTACAGGAAGTTGTAATAGTAGTATTGTACTTGTTGTAGTAGTAACAGTAGCAGTAATACTACAGGAAGTTGTAATAGTAGTAGTGTACTTGTTGTAGTAGTAACAGTAGCAGTAATACTACAGGAAGTTGTAATGGTCGTAGTATACTAGTTGTAATAGTAACGGTAGCAGTTATACTACAGGAAGTTGTAATAGTAGTAGTGTACTTGTTGTAGTAGTAACAGTAGCAGTAATACGACAGGAAGTTGTAATAGTAGTAGTGTACTTGTTGTGGTAGTACCAGTAGCAGTAATACTACAGGAAGTTGTAATAGTAGTAGTGTACTTGTTGTAGTAGTAACAGTAGCAGTAATACTACAGGAAGTTGTAATAGTAGTAGTGTACTTGTTGTAATAGTAACAGTAGCAGTAATACTACAGGAAGTTGTAATAGTCGTAGTATACTAGTTGTTGTAGTAACAGTAGCAGTAATACTACAGGAAGTTGTAATAGTCGTAGTATACTAGTTGTTGTAGTAACAGTGGCAGTAATACTACAGGAAGTTGTAATAGTCGTAGTATACTAGTTGTTGTAGTAACAGTAGCAGTAATACTACAGGAAGTTGTAATAGTCGTAGTATACTAGTTGTTGTAGTAACAGTAGCTGTCATAGTACAGGAAGTTGTAATAGTAGTAGTGTACTTGTTGTAATAGTAACAGTAGCAGTAATACTACAGGAAGTTGTAATAGTAGTAGTGTACTTGTTGTAATAGTTACAGTAGCAGTAATACTACAGGAAGTTGTAATAGTCGTAGTATACTAGTTGTTGTAGTAACAGTAGCAGTAATAGTACAGGAAGTTGTAATAGTCGTAGTATACTAGTTGTAATAGTAACAGTAGCAGTAATACTACAGGAAGTTGTAATAGTAGTAGTGTACTTGTTGTAGTAGTAACAGTAGCAGTAATACTACAGGAAGTTGTAATAGTAGTAGTGTACTTGTTGTAGTAGTAACAGTAGCAGTAATACTACAGGAAGTTGTAATAGTAACAGTAGCAGTAATACTACAGGAAGTTGTAATAGTCGTAGTATACTAGTTGTTGTAGTAACAGTAGCAGTAATACTACAGGAAGTTGTAATAGTCGTAGTATACTAGTTGTTGTAGTAACAGTAGCAGTAATACTACAGGAAGTTGTAATAGTCGTAGTATACTAGTTGTTGTAGTAACAGTAGCTGTAATAGTACAGGAAGTTGTAATAGTAGTAGTGTACTTGTTGTAATAGTAACAGTAGCAGTAATACTACAGGAAGTTGTAATAGTAGTAGTGTACTTGTTGTAATAGTTACAGTAGCAGTAATACTACAGGAAGTTGTAATAGTCGTAGTATACTAGTTGTTGTAGTAACAGTAGCAGTAATAGTACAGGAAGTTGTAATAGTCGTAGTATACTAGTTGTAATAGTAACAGTAGCAGTAATACTACATGAAGTTGTAATAGTCGAAGTATACTAGTTGTAATAGTAACAGTAGCAGTAATACTACAGGAAGTTGTAATAGTCGTAGTATACTAGTTGTTGTAGTAACAGTAGCAGTAATAGTACAGGAAGTTGTAATAGTCGTAGTATACTTGTTGTTGTAGTAACAGTAGCAGTAATACTACAGGAAGTTGTAATAGTCGTAGTATACTAGTTGTTGTAGTAACAGTAGCAGTAATAGTACAGGAAGTTGTAATAGTAGTAGTGTACTTGTTGTAGTTGTAACAGTAGCAGTAATACTACAGGAAGTTGTAATAGTAGTAGTGTACTTGTTGTAGTAGTAACAGTAGCAGTAATACTACAGGAAGTTGTAATAGTAGTAGTGTACTTGTTGTAGTAGTAACAGTAGCAGTAATACTACAGGAAGTTGTAATAGTAGTATTGTACTTGTTGTAATAGTAACAGTAGCAGTAATACTACAGGAAGTTGTAATAGTCGTAGTATACTAGTTGTTGTAGTAACAGTAGCAGTAATACTACAGGAAGTTGTAATAGTCGTAGTATACTTGTTGTTGTAGTAACAGTAGCAGTAATACTACCGGAAGTTGTAATAGTCGTAGTATACTAGTTGTTGTAGTAACAGTAGCAGTAATAGTACAGGAAGTTGTAATAGTCGTAGTATACTAGTTGTTGTAGTAACAGTAGCAGTAATAGTACAGGAAGTTGTAATAGTAGTGGTGTACTTGTTGTAGTAGTAACAGTAGCAGTAATACTACAGGAAGTTGTAATAGTAGTAGTGTACTTGTTGTTGTAGTAACAGTAGCAGTAATACTACAGGAAGTTGTAATAGTAGTATTGTACTTGTTGTAGTAGTAACAGTAGCAGTAATACTACAGGAAGTTGTAATAGTAGTAGTGTACTTGTTGTAGTAGTAACAGTAGCAGTAATACTACAGGAAGTTGTAATAGTCGTAGTATACTAGTTGTAATAGTAACAATAGCAGTTATACTACAGGAAGTTGTAATAGTAGTAGTGTACTTGTTGTAGTAGTAACAGTAGCAGTAATACTACAGGAAGTTGTAATAGTAGTAGTGTACTTGTTGTAGTAGTAACAGTAGCAGTAATACTACAGGAAGTTGTAATAGTAGTAGTGTACTTGTTGTAGTAGTAACAGTAGCCGTAATACTACAGGAAGTTGTAATAGTAGTAGTGTACTTGTTGTAATAGTAACAGTAGCAGTAATACTACAGGAAGTTGTAATAGTCGTAGTATACTAGTTGTTGTAGTAACAGTAGCAGTAATACTACAGGAAGTTGTAATAATCGTAGTATACTAGTTGTTGTAGTAACAGTAGCAGTAATAGTACAGGAAGTTGTAATAGTCGTAGTATACTAGTTGTTGTAGTAACAGTAGCAGTAATAGTACAGGAAGTTGTAATAGTCGTAGTATACTAGTTGTTGTAGTAACAGTAGCAGTAATAGTACAGGAAGATGTAATGGTAGTGGTGTACTTGTTGTAGTAGTAACAGAAGCAGTAATACTACAGGAAGTTGTAATAGTAGTAGTGTACTTGTTGTAGTAGTAACAGTAGCAGTAATACTACAGGAAGTTGTAATAGTAGTATTGTACTTGTTGTAGTAGTAACAGTAGCAGTAATACTACAGGAAGTTGTAATAGTAGTAGTGTACTTGTTGTAGTAGTAACAGTAGCAGTAATACTACAGGAAGTTGTAATAGTCGTAGTATACTAGTTGTAATAGTAACAGTAGCAGTTATACTACAGGAAGTTGTAATAGTAGTAGTGTACTTGTTGTAGTAGTAACAGTAGCAGTAATACTACAGGAAGTTGTAATAGTAGTAGTGTACTTGTTGTAGTAGTAACAGTAGCAGTAATACTACAGGAAGTTGTAATAGTAGTATTGTACTTGTTGTAGTAGTAACAGTAGCAGTAATACTACAGGAAGTTGTAATAGTAGTAGTTGTACTTGTTGTAGTAGTAACAGTAGCAGTAATACTACAGGAAGTTGTAATAGTCGTAGTATACTAGTTGTAATAGTAACAGTAGCAGTTATACTACAGGAAGTTGTAATAGTAGTAGTGTACTTGTTGTAGTAGTAACAGTAGCAGTAATACTACAGGAAGTTGTAATAGTAGTAGTGTACTTGTTGTGGTAGTAACAGTAGCAGTAATACTACAGGAAGTTGTAATAGTAGTAGTGTACTTGTTGTAGTAGTAACAGTAGCAGTAATAATACAGGAAGTTGTAATAGTAGTAGTGTACTTGTTGTAGTAGTAACAGTTAGCAGTAATACTACAGGAAGTTGTAATAGTAGTAGGGTACTTGTTGTAATAGTAACAGCAGCAGTAATACTACAGGAAGTTGTAATAGTCGTAGTATACTAGTTGTTGTAGTAACAGTAGCAGTAATACTACAGGAAGTTGTAATAGTCGTAGTATACTAGTTGTTGTAGTAACAGTAGCAGTAATAGTACAGGAAGTTGTAATAGTCGTAGTATACTTGTTGTTGTAGTAACAGTAGCAGTAATACTACAGGAAGTTGTAATAGTCGTAGTATACTAGTTGTTGTAGTAACAGTAGCAGTAATAGTACAGGAAGTTGTAATAGTAGTAGTGTACTTGTTGTAGTAGTAACAGTAGCAGTAATACTACAGGAAGTTGTAATAGTAGTAGTGTACTTGTTGTAGTAGTAACAGTAGCAGTAATACTACAGGAAGTTGTAATAGTAGTAGTGTACTTGTTGTAGTAGTAACAGTAGCAGTAATACTACAGGAATTTGTAATTAGTAGTAGTGTACTTGTTGTAATAGTAACAGTAGCAGCAATACTACAGGAAGTTGTAATAGTCGTAGTATACTTGTTGTTGTAGTAACAGTAGCAGTAATACTACAGGAAGTTGTAATAGTCGTAGTATACTTGTTGTTGTAGTAACAGTAGCAGTAATACTACAGGAAGTTGTAATAGTCGTGGTATACTAGTTGTTGTAGTAACAGTAGCAGTAATAGTACAGGAAGTTGTAATAGTCGTAGTATACTAGTTGTTGTAGTAACAGTAGCAGTAATAGTACAGGAAGTTGTAATAGTAGTGGTGTACTTGTTGTAGTAGTAACAGTAGCAGTAATACTACAGGAAGTTGTAATAGTAGTATTGTACTTGTTGTAGTAGTAACAGTAGCAGTAATACTACAGGAAGTTGTAATAGTAGTAGTGTACTTGTTGTAGTAGTAACAGTAGCAGTAATACTACAGGAAGTTGTAATAGTCGTAGTATACTAGTTGTAATAGTAACAGTAGCAGTTATACTACAGGAAGTTGTAATAGTAGTAGTGTACTTGTTGTAGTAGTAACAGTAGCAGTAATACTGCAGGAAGTTGTAATAGTAGTAGTGTACTTGTTGTAGTAGTAACAGTAGCAGTAATACTACAGGAAGTTGTAATAGTAGCAGTGTACTTGTTGTAGTAGTAACAATAGCAGTAATACTACAGGAAGTTGTAATAGTAGTAGTGTACTTGTTGTAATAGTAACAGTAGCAGTAATACTACAGGAAGTTGTAATAGTCGTAGTATACTAGTTGTTGTAGTAACAGTAGCAGTAATACTACAGGAAGTTGTAATAGTCGTAGTATACTTGTTGTTGTAGTAACAGTAGCAGTAATACTACAGGAAGTTGTAATAGTCGTAGTATTCTAGTTGTTGTAGTAACAGTAGCAGTAATAGTACAGGAAGTTGTAATAGTCCGTAGTATACTAGTTGTTGTAGTAACAGTAGCAGTAATAGTACAGGAAGTTGTAATAGTAGTGGTGTACTCTGTTGTAGTGGGTAACAGTAGCAGTAATACTACAGGAAGTTGTAATAGTAGTAGTGTACTTGTTGTAGTAGTAACAGTAGCAGTAATACTACAGGGAAGTTGTAATAGTAGTAGTGTACTTGTTGTAATAGTAACAGTAGCAGTAATACTACAGGAAGTTGTAATAGTCGTAGTATACTAGTTGTAATAGTAACAGTAGCAGTTATACTACAGGAAGTTGTAATAGTAGTAGTGTACTTGTTGTAGTAGTAACAGTAGCAGTAATACTACAGGAAGTTGTAATAGTCGTAGTATACTAGTTGTTGTAGTAACAGTAGCAGTAATACTACAGGAAGTTGTAATAGTAGTAGTGTACTTGTTGTAGTGGTAACAGTAGCAGTAATACTACAGGAAGTTGTAATAGTCGTAGTATACTAGTTGTTGTAGTAACAGTAGCAGTAATACTACAGGAAGTTGTAATAGTAGTAGTGTACTTGTTGTAGTGGTAACAGTAGCAGTAATACTACAGGAAGTTGTAATAGTCGTAGTATACTAGTTGTAGTAGTAACAGTAGCAGTAATACTACAGGAAGTTGTAATAGTAGTAGTGTACTTGTTGTAGTAGTAACAGTAGCAGTAATACTACAGGAAGTTGTAATAGTCGTAGTATACTAGTTGTAATAGTAACAGTAGCAGTAATACTACAGGAAGTTGTAATAGTAGTATTGTACTTGTTGTAGTAGTAACAGTAGCAGTAATACTACAGGAAGTTGTAATAGTAGTAGTGTACTTGTTGTAGTAGTAACAGTAGCAGTAATACTACAGGAAGTTGTAATAGTCGTAGTATACTAGTTGTAATAGTAACAGTAGCATTTATACTACAGGAAGTTGTAATAGTAGTAGTGTACTTGTTGTAGTAGTAACAGTAGCAGTAATACTACAGGAAGTTGTAATAGTAGTAGTGTACTTGTTGTGGTAGTACCAGTAGCAGTAATACTACAGGAAGTTGTAATAGTAGTTGTGTACTTGTTGTAGTAGTAACAGTAGCAGTAATACTACAGGAAGTTGTAATAGTAGTAGTGTACTTGTTGTAGTAGTAACAGTAGCAGTAATACTACAGGAAGTTGTAATAGTAGTAGTGTACTTGTTGTAATAGTAACAGTAGCAGTAATACTACAGGAAGTTGTAATAGTCGTAGTATACTAGTTGTTGTAGTAACAGTAGCAGTAATACTACAGGAAGTTGTAATAGTCGTAGTATACTAGTTGTTGTAGTAACAGTAGCAGTAATACTACAGGAAGTTGTAATAGTCGTAGTATACTAGTTGTTGTAGTAACAGTAGCAGTAATACTACAGGAAGTTGTAATAGTAGTAGTGTACTTGTTGTAGTAGTAACAGTAGCAGTAATACTACAGGAAGTTGTAATAGTAGTAGTGTACTTGTTGTAGTAGTAACAGTAGCAGTAATACTACAGGAAGTTGTAATAGTCGTAGTATACTAGTTGTAATAGTAACAGTAGCAGTAATACTACAGGAAGTTGTAATAGTCGTAGTATACTAGTTGTTGTAGTAACAGTAGCAGTAATACTACAGGAAGTTGTAATAGTCGTGGTATACTTGTTGTTGTAGTAACAGTAGCAGTAATAGTACAGGAAGTTGTAATAGTAGTAGTGTACTTGTTGTAGTAGTAACAGTAGCAGTAATACTACAGGAAGTTGTAATAGTAGTAGTGTACTTGTTGTAGTAGTAACCGTAGCAGTAATACTACAGGAAGTTGTAATAGTCGTAGTATACTAGTTGTTGTAGTAACAGTAGCAGTAATACTACAGGAAGTTGTAATAGTAGTAGTGTACTTGTTGTAGTAGTAACAGTAGCAGTAATACTACAGGAAGTTGTAATAGTCGTAGTATACTAGTTGTAATAGTAACAGTAGCAGTAATACTACAGGAAGTTGTAATAGTCGTAGTATACTAGTTGTTGTAGTAACAGTAGCAGTAATACTACAGGAAGTTGTAATAGTAGTAGTGTACTTGTTGTAGTAGTAACAGTAGCAGTAATACTACAGGAAGTTGTAATAGTAGTAGTGTACTTGTTGTAGTAGTAACCGTAGCAGTAATACTACAGGAAGTTGTAATAGTAGTAGTGTACTTGTTGTAGTAGTAACAGTAGCAGTAATACTACAGGAAGTTGTAATAGTAGTAGTGTACTTGTTGTAATAGTAACAGTAGCAGTAATACTACAGGAAGTTGTAATAGTCGTAGTATACTAGTTGTTGTAGTAACAGTAGCAGTAATACTACAGGAAGTTGTAATAGTCGTAGTATACTTGTTGTTGTAGTAACAGTAGCAGTAATACTACAGGAAGTTGTAATAGTCGAAGTATACTAGTTGTTGTAGTAACAGTAGCAGTAATAGTAAAGGAAGTTGTAATAGTCGTAGTATACTAGTTGTTGTAGTAACAGTAGCAATAATACTACAGGAAGTTGTAATAGTCGTAGTATACTAGTTGTTGTAGTAACAGTAGCAGTAATACTACAGGAAGTTGTAATAGTCGTAGTATACTAGTTGTTGTAGTAACAGTAGCAGTAATACTACAGGAAGTTGTAATAGTAGTAGTATACTAGTTGTTGTAGTAACAGTAGCAGTAATACTACAGGAAGTTGTAATAGTAGTAGTATACTTGTTGTTGTAGTAACAGTAGCAGTAATACTACAGGAAGTTGTAATAGTCGTAGTATACTAGTTGTTGTAGTAACAGTAGCAGTAATACTACAGGAAGTTGTAATAGTCGTAGTATTCCAGTTGTAATAGTAACAGTAGCAGTAATATTACAGGAAGTTGTAATAGTCGTAGTATACTAGTTGTTGTAGTAACAGTAGCAGTAATACTACAGGAAGTTGTAATAGTCGTAGTATACTAGTTGTTGTAGTAACAGTAGCAGTAATACTACAGGAAGTTGTAATAGTCGTAGTATACTTGTTGTTGTAGTAACAGTAGCACTAAGTAGCTAGTTCGATCTGGATCTCTCCCTATTAATATATATAGTGTGAGTTTTGCATTTACTGTTTTCCCAGCTTATTTCTTACGCAAATATGAGAAAGCAGCCTAACATATTATGCGAAATGTGCAAAAGAAATAAATCATAATTAATAAGATTTTCTGAAATCTACATAAATAAATAAACACGCGCTATGTCCGTTTAAATAAGAAAATTAATGGCGAAGGTACAAGTCAAGCGCATCCAGTCTTTTAAAAATAAAACGCGAAATGAAAAGCGAGATCTTGTATTAGGAAATATGTATACTAGAAGTAATTTGTGATGATAATGGTATTAGTAAAATCAAATAGTAGAAATTAGATTTCAAATGAATTCATCGAATAATGGCGACATTTCGGTTTTGCAAACACGTTTGATCTTATACGTTAATATTAAATGAGGTTATACGAGTGCACCAACCACACACGAACCGTATACTAGAATGAGTCTTATTTATACAGTTACTTATATAATAGTATTAGCTATTGTAAAGAGAATAGTAAATATATTAACAGTTAGCCTCAATTATAGTCATTTACAAGTGTTTTTTCTGCAGATGGAATTTTGTCGTAAACATATTGTTTTTCACGTTTTGAGCCCGAAAGATACTATATGCTTTATATCAGCACGTTAAAATCTTACACTGTATACGTATAGCTACAAAAACAATTTAGAGATAAGGCAAGATCAAACGTAAGACACTGTGTTTTATATATTACTAGTAGATCTTTTCTATTTGTTATAATAAGTGGTAACACATGAGTGTGGAAGTAATAAAACAGTTGTATATACTTGTATGATATCATTGACAAACATATGTAATTATACATTAATTATATTTTCTGTTCAAAAACATAGCATGTGCATGCAGATCATAAGTTACAGATACGATTAACCATAAGGCATTATTATTTCATAGTAGATATGTTCCATTATGTTGAAATATATATATTAAATAGTAACAAATTAGTAAACGAAGTTAACAAAAACATGTACGTTATCAGTTTATCAATGAGCATGTAATGTCTGAATGTATTATATGAGTAATTTAAAATATAATGTATGTACATATAAACAATAATTTAGAGAAACGTTCAAACAGAAGACAATGATCCAACGGCCACTGATTCATGAATCCAGTGCACAACAATAGTTTTACTGGCTTTCTCGGCGTTTTCTTCGTCTTCTGGCGCATGCACTGAGACGCTGTGTGGTAGCTTAAAAGAAAACACATACGACTATAGAGCACTCGGAGAGCGCAGACCTCCGCCAAGGAAGCCCAATTGCCCTTATAAAAAGAATCCTTTAAAATATCAAAAAATGACGAAGACGGTGGTCCGGATCAACACATTTATATTATCTTTTGTTCATAGGTCTGTTTCCAACCTTCCCAGAATTTGAGAAATAGTCGTTAATGACTGCGTAAAATTGATAAATAATGCCAGCAAATTCATAGCTTTGGCAGAGGTTATAATGTTGCTCTTGTTGTTGGTGGTGTTGATTATGACCGAAAGTCTTAACATATTATTGTACTGCGTAAGATAAAAGCGATAATACCCCACTCATAATAGTTGTGGCAGACGAAATACAATGTTACACTTTTGCGTTTCGTTCAGCTGGTAGGATTTCACTACTTTCTTTAACTGTTGTTTCGAATTATATATTGTTACTAACAAGCAAAATTCCGAACGTGTATTGTCAATAAATACCAAACAATTTAGCAATGTTCAGACGCATATTGCCTTAGGTAATTTGGTACTAAATGTTCGCATTACCTTACCATTTAAACCAAACAAATGTGTAAATAATGGTTTTTAAAATGATACAAATACAAACCTACCCTGTGTCACACAGCTTTGTGGTGGGTTCACAGCCACACAATCTGAAAAAAACGCACATAAAAAATTAATCCAAAGCAAGAAAGGGTATTGTATGTGAACAGGTTTCATACAAAATAATGCAAGGAACGCCTGAATTTTACTGGGTTTAGTTGATGTTCATTTAAGAAAGAAAACGTAATCCAAATTGTTTAGACGTTTTATTTAATTCGTGTAGTTTTTTAATTGTAACAGTCAGTGGAATGTTGTTTTCATAAATTTCATTAGTGGCCTGTGGGCATCGACAGCTAGAGATTTCAGGTAAAATCTGACAGAATAGTTTGAGAATATCGGTGCATTTTATGACGATTTGATTTGCGTCAATTCATGAATATTCATAGTATTTTATGTAATCGATATAATCCTGAACTGCGATAAATGGTTATTTGATTAATCAAGGCAAACCGCCCTGTAATAGTCTATCATTAATCATTCACATTTAGCATCATAAATCTCTAGGTGACGTCACGTATGACGTCATGGCTTACCTGGTCCCCAGCTGCCGGTCTGGTCCAGTCGGAGAACCACGAAGCCCGGATCCACGCCGCAGACGTCGCTGTTTGTCTTCTGCGGAAGCTGCTGCGCCGCTGAGGTGTCCGTGCTACAAACCCTCTGGACGTTGCCGTCTCCTGCACTGACGCCAGCCTGTGAAATACTAGCATATCTATATAGGTATTCTAAGCAATCGTGCACTAAAGTCAGATTGGTATTGTGTACTGGCAAAGTACACGTCATTTTTTTTCACCTAAAATCGGAAAATAAATTGCTTATTTCAAATAATATAAATAGCTTTTGGCTAAATTGGCTGCTGATGACGATACCATTGGAACTTTGGGAATTTCAATCATCCTTGCTCAATACCGACGATATTCAAAGACAATATGTAACAATTTGTAATATATATGTAGTGTTAATTTGTGTAACGTAACCATTTATAATATATATGTAGTGTTAAATTGTGTAACGTAACCATTTATAATATATATGTAGTGTTAAATTGTGTAACGTAACCATTTATAATGTATATGTAGTGTTAAATTGTGTAACGTAACCATTTATAATGTATATATAGTGTTAAATTGTGTAACGTAACCATTTATAATATATATGTAGTGTTAAATTGTGTAACGTAACCATATGTAATGTATATGTAGTGTTAAATTGTGTAACGTAACCATTTATAATGTATATGTAGTGTTAAATTGTGTAGCGTAACCATTTATAATGTATATGTAGTGTTAAATTGTGTAGCGTAACCATTTATAATATATATGTAGTGTTAAATTGTGTCACGTAACCATTTATAATGTATATGTAGTGTTAAATTGTGTAACGTAACCATTTGTAATGTATATGTAGTGTTAAATTGTGTAACGTAACCATTTATAATGTATATGTAGTGTTAAATTGTGTAGCGTAACCATTTATAATGTATATGTAGTGTTAAATTGTGTAACGTAACCATTTATAATATATATGTAGTGTTAAATTGTGTAACGTAACCATTTATAATGTATATGTAGTGTTAAATTGTGTAACGTAACCATTTATAATGTATATGTAGTGTTAAATTGTGTAACGTAACCATTTGTAATGTATATGTAGTGTTAATTTGTGTAGCGTAACCTTTGGGTGGAAATAAGACATTCGTGATTTGTGCACTGCACCGTCAAAACGGCAAAACGTGGCGGCAAAAAGATGATCCGAGAAGATTCGACAGCAAGTGCACCATGTGGTAAACCACAAATAGCGCAAGCACAGCGTTTAACTTTTCTCCCAAATCACTAGTGCTATAATATATTTTGTGGCCAACGCAACGACAATTAAACTACATGTACATTTTGTACTTGGTTTCTAATATATCATTAATGTCTACATGTGTATATATAACTGTTGTTTGTTGTGACATATCGTGGTTAAATGTAGTCAGTTCCGTTCTATGAAGACATTTACCATTAAAATGTTATTCACGAATTTTGAATGAAAACGCACAACTCACCACGCCAGGGTACCAGGAAATGACGTCATACAGAAAGATTGCATAGCTTGCTGTTCCGTCAGTAACGAGCGCTAGTTGAAACGTATTTCCCTGTAAGTGTAATAAATATGTATTAGACAACAGTGTACATACTTAATAATGATCAGATAGAAAAAGCGGTTAATGCTTGTCTTAATACCAAGTATTTGCCATAATTGGTTTGAAGAATTATTCAATTGTCATGAAAATAGATGATGCATATGCACTGTATATACTTTTGGACGCTTACATTTGCATTGTGTAAACTAATTATGTTCCAAGTTCCAAGCAGAATGATACGTAGCAGGAACCATATCGTGTATTGAAAGCCAGCGGGTGTCATGAGCATGTGTGCAATGGAGGCTGAACGCCCCTTCAGGCTTTCAAGGGACGATATCACTATCGACTCTAGTCTGTGTGCAGTGACAGGAGATTGGTTGAGTGGAAAGGATCTGACAGTGGTCTCCCTTGCAATGTTGTTCCTGAGAAAATCACAGTCCATTCTCCACCTGGAGTTGTCAATACTTGCTATGTCATGGACGACAACTCTGGATAGATAGTGGACTGTGAACTTATCATCAGCAATGCATGGGCAGATTACTCTGGCCCTTATAGTTCGATATGCAGTGTGACAAACAAAAATTACTTTAGATTCAGTGGCGCCAAACACTTGCACATTTTCCCACGTGATCACGTAAGCAGCAGTTGCGGAGAAATTGGAATGCGGAAACACGTGGCTCACGTGCGCATTCACGCCGCTAGGGGGCGCCGTACCAGACGCGTTATTTGACGCGTGCTTGATCTTCGGACTTCCGGCTAGAGTTATGTCACTACCGTACGGAGCTATCCACATCGTGTTAATTTGGATAGCATCTGTAAAGGTTTGTTTTGATTTATCCGTTGTTACAAGTCCGTTGTCTGATATCTAGAAAAGGAAATTATGCAAAAGAACCATCTGTCACCATGAACAAAGATCAACTTTCTGAAACCAGAAACTACTTTGATCGAGTCTAGACAGACACATTTACCCAAAGAGTCTATAGAGAGATATTTGTGACGACTTTCATTCGGACAATCTGGAAGTGTAAAAATTCTTGTATACATGTACTAAATTGTAAAATAGTTATTATAAGTTTAATGTAATTCATGAATTGCATTATAGTGTTCTCCTCCCATATTTTATGTTTAGTACCAACATGCATATTGACTTCAACTTGAACACATCAATAAAAGCTTTAGCGCGGAGGGCATATTTGATTGTGACGTGATTGATGATTTTGCCATAAATTCATTCACAACCGTAAATGATCTCGCATCTTAAAGCGTAACCCTAGGATCCGATGATCTGCTTTCAGTGCACCTTATGACGCTTATGGATTTATGCTTCAATGGCAACTGACACCCTATTACGACACCTGTGTACACCACAGTCGATGCGATAAATGTAACTCTGTAAAACGTTCTTTTTCAATTTGACTTTCATATTTTATTGTGGTAGGATGGCTGTGGTGCAGATTATACATTTGTATAGCTTACCACTCATATTCCGAACTATTGCACCATTGCATTCACCTTTTATAGTGACATTTCAAATCGTTGTTTACCACCGTGTTTTATTTTGAGAAAAATAAAAAGCGCTAACAAGAGATCAATTGTATTGAGTTTAATATCAAACAAAATGCATTTATATAAAAACGTGAACGGTGTCAGAGAATAATCTATTGTAATTTGCAGTTAAACTCGTCTTTATATTTTCTTAATATTTTTGTGCAAAGCCATTTTCCACGTATATGTAAACATCCAATTAGCAAATTGCGTATTTAGACGGACTGACAGTAAGTAATTCGGAAGCTTTCTTACCAGAATGCGCATGCATTTGGTCAAAATGGTTGCTGTTTTAAACAGAACAAAAGGTGTAATGAACCGCAAATGGGAAGCGAATTTTGATTGGGGCATCGTGATAGATGTTTATATATACTGACAAGATAATTGTGACGAACAAATTCATAGGTAGCTCATTATTCTCATCATACAATATTTAAAATGCATCCCAATCCATAACATCAATGAACATCCAAATCCTTAACATCAATGAACATCCAAATCCTTAACATCAATGAACATCAAAATCCTTAACATCAATGAACATCCAATTCCTTAACATCAATGAACATCAAAATCCTTAACATCAATGAACATCCAAATCCTTAACATCAATGAACATCCAAATCCTTAACATCAATGAACATCCAAATCCTGAACATCATTGAACATCCAAATCCTTAACATCAATGAACATCCAAATCCTTAACATCATTGAACAACGGTAAAAATGTCTGCAATGATCCAAACAAGCCGCACTCCAATTTATTAAATTTAATTAAAACAACCTGACGAATTTATGTATACTTTCATTTAAACTGTAAGGAATATAAGACATTATTTAAGATAAAACTGTGTCACACCAGACACCGTCATCTACAAAGAGTACAGCATTTTGATGAAATTATTTAAGTTTTAAGAAGCGACAAGTGTAATTAAAATGAGATGAAATAAATTTATTATGTGAAAAAAACAAACACGGTGGA